>JAHDVE020006660.1:0-99592 GCA_022606495.2 Halesus radiatus
TATCGGACCACTTGTCGTCTATATTGACTGTAAATAGGGGTGGGTCTTCTAGTCGGCGGGCTGCTAGGTATGTGGACTTGGTCCAAATTTTCCAAAGGGTGGAAGTCAAAGTCGATGTAATGATGTCCAAGTGTGAAGTCAGCGAGTTGAAAAGAGCGGAGTGGTCGAGTTTGTTGAGAGTTCACGTGATGACTGGGTGAGAGAGAGTGCCGAACGGTTGCCTATCGCGGAGTATTTATTGGGCGCGATAGGACCGGGCGCTGGTTTTGTCGATGTACGCTCGATCTGCCCCGTATTATTGAGGTGTCGTTTTGTATAGCGTTTTGTGCTTATATGTGGCTAGTTTAAAAATATATAAAATTATGCAACTAATAGAACTCTCTCGACCGATTCCGCTCATTTAACTCCCTTGTTCCCACCATATTTATTAATATTTTAATCAAGCATACAAGTTTATTCTGAGGGCCCCAACCTCGACAGTGTACGGGAGAATTCTTAAAACTACTTAATGCTAACATTGGTATACATAATTTATAATTAGAAATGTTAACGAGAGTCCCACTGTTTAATATATATAAGTTTGTTTATGATGAATGTAGCGGGACTCTCGTAATCCTAAATTTAAAGTTTGGGTAGTTTGAATTTTCAACGGGGCATTGCGCAAATCGCTCGTGCATTCGATGGGTTTGACCAATCGCGTTCTTGCTTATTGCTTGGGCGGCGGAGAGGGGGTACGACGTAAATACAGCGTATTGTGCTCCGCCTCCGTCAGTCTATCGAACGATGTGGAAGGGGTTGTACGTAAATACGGCGTACAGTAGCGTCCTCGTAGTCATATGATAATATGCGCCGTGACGTTCAGTACATTCTCCCCCTGATGCAGTGTCGGCTGTATCTACTATATTCGAACGTAGCGGCGGGATCCTCTGGTTCGGCGGTGTATCTTGCGACCGGTTTCTTCTTGGCGGGGGAGAACGTCTCCTTGTGATTGTGATCCCGTATCCGGCGTTGTCAGGAGAACGGCAATTTTTACCGCGGGACGCACGTATACTCCGGTGCTGGTTTGTACCCGTACGGTCCTTATTTGTTGATCGGCGCCAGGCATCGTTTCGATCACTCGCCCGCGAGGCCAGCTATTGCGTGGTAAAGCGGGGTCCACGATCAATACGAGATCACCCGTTTTGATGGGGGTGCCTACTTGTTGCCATTTTTGGCGGGCGGCTATCGTCGGTAGATATTCCTTCATCCATCGCCGCCAAAACATATCTGCCAGCATCTGGCTGATACGCCATTGTTTACGTAGGCAGACCTCTTCTTCTTTTGCCGTATACAGTGAGAGATGCGGCCGTTTTCCCGCTGAGCCTCGTAAAAAATGGTTTGGGGTTAGCGGCTCCTCGTCTCTCGGATCTACGGAGACATGGGTCAGCGGGCGGTTGTTGACTATGTACTCTGCCTCTGCCAGGGCCGTGAGGAGAGTTTCCTCCCTTGGTGAGCGCTCTTTCAGAGTGGATTTTAATGCTCTTTTTATGGAGCGCACGAGGCGCTCCCATGCTCCCCCCATATGGGGAGACAGGGGGGGAATGAATTTCCATGACGTTCGATTTGTTGAGATATAATCTTGCACTCTGGAGTCTCGACTGATAGACTCCAGCGCGTCTTGGATTTCTTTATCGGCCCCATGGAAGTTCGATGCGTTATCTGTGTAGATGCATTCGGGCTGGTTCCGCCTAGCTGACATCCGCTGAATTGCCATTATGGCCGAGTCGGCGCTGAGTGAAGCCGCCAATTCAATGTGTACGGCCCGGGTCGATAAGCAGGTGAAAAGGGCGCCGTATCGTTTTTCTCGACGTCTGCCGATTGTTACTTCCATGGGACCAAAATAATCTAGGCCGCAGTGAGTGAAAGGGCTCACGTGGTGGGCAAGCCTGGCAGCCGGTAGAGGTCCCATAAGCGGCGGCAGAGGTTGACTTCTCCTTATGCGGCATTCAAGGCAATCATGCGCTATTCTGCGGAGGTTGGTGCGCAATTTCAATATGAAAAAGCTACCTCTAATCTCCGCCATGGTTTTTTCTGTGCTCGAGTGGTCTCCCTTTTGATGATAGTGGCGAATTAGGAGCCGAGTATATGGGTTGTCACCATCCAAGATGACTGGTGTCCGTACTGCGCTGGCGACTCCTTTCAGGGCTTGTAGTCGTGAGCCCATCCGCATGCTTCCATCCGGGCCGAGAAAAGGCGTCAGTGTCCGTAGGCGGCTGCTGGTGGGTGCTGCATCACCTTTTTGAGCAGCGTGGATGTCGTCCCCGAAAGAGTCTTCTTGGGACTTCTTCACCCACAATGTTTCGGCTTCTCGGGTCTCTTCGGCGCGTAAAGGACCCTCTGATGGTTTATCTGGGCCTAGCCGGCATCGCCGTATGAAGCGTAGAACCCATCCAGTGGTTCGTATAAGTCGGTGCCACGATGAAAATCGTTCAATGTGAGGTAAACCGTCCCCCATTTTTATTGTCAGGCCGACATACCGGGGTTTCACTTCAAGCGCCTGGTTGTCGGGTCGGATGACTGGCTCTTTTTCACGTGGCCATGTAGTTTCCGGCTCAGTGATGAAAAGAGGTCCCGAGAACCACCTTCCGCTGGGTGCAAGGTCAGGCATCTCCACGTCGCGGGTCCCAATATCCGCTGGGTTGAGTTTTGTGGGGACCCATTTCCATTCGGCGACGCATGACAGGTCATCGATCTCGCCCAAGCGGTTGGAGACAAAGGCTGAATAGCTCCTTGGGTCCGTCCGCAGCCAGCAAAGGACCGTAGTTGAGTCCGTCCAATATGTTGTGCGGTTGATGCGGCATTGCATCTCTTTTCTTATGTTGTTTGCGAGGCGGGCTGCCATTAGTGCTGCTTGGAGCTCGAGTCGCGGGATGGACAGTGGTTTGAGAGGTGCTACTTTGCACTTGCTTGCCAAGAAAGTTACGTTTTTCCCTTCCGGGCAAGTCTCTACCAAGTACGCTATTGCGCAACAGGCGGCTTCCGAGGCGTCGCAGAAGAGGTGAAGTTCAAATTCTCCATTCTTTTGTTGCAGACAGCGCCTTGGAATTCGGATGTCACTCCGACGCAACGCCTTTATCCACTCGGCCCATCTTGCCGCGTGCGTCTCATGTATGTGCTGGTCCCAGCCTATGTTGGACCTCCAGACGTCTTGTAGGAGGATTTTTGATCGCACGGTGAGGCAAGCCACGAACCCCACTGGATCAAATATTTTCATTACCGTGCTCAAAAGTTGCCTCTTGGTTGGGTGTCGGATGAGCTCGTCTATCTCGGTCTCCTTGAATGCATAAATAAATTGATCCCCGACGGGATCCCAGACTAGGCCTAGCACCTTTTCTGTGCCGGCACCGCTATTTATTTCAATTGCCGTTTTTGCCTTTCTTTCCACCGGCACGCTTTGGATTGCGGCGGGCGCGTTGGAGGCCCAACTGGCAAGGTGGAATCCTCCTCTGGCCAGTACGGTGCTAACGTCCCGTACTAAAGTGGCGGCCTCGTTTATGGAGTCGGCCGCGTCCAAATAATCGTCCATATACATTTTTGACTGAATTGCTGCCGCGGCGGCCGGGAACTCCGCGGCGCTCTCTATGGCGACCCGATTTCGAACGTATTGGGCGCTGCTTGGGGAGCACGTAGCGCCAAACATCATCGAGTTTAGGCGGTACGTACTTGGTGGTTCCTGTGGTGTAGTTCGCCACAGAAACAACTGGGACATCTGGTCTTCCTCTTTAATCTGAACCCTCAGGAACATTTCCTCGATGTCGGCAGCTATAGCGATTTTGCCCTCCCGGAATCGTAGCACGTTGCCCAAAAGCGAGGACAAGAGGTCGGGCCCGGTTAGTAACCGGTCATTAAGTGATGTACCCCGGCAACGGCTAGCGGCATCGAACACTATCCGTAATTTTCCGGGATTTTTCGGGTTGGAGACGGCGAAATGTGGTAAAAACCACTTTCTTTTTGCCGGTACGTTCGCTTCGGCATTGGATAGTTTGGTAGCGTATCCGCGCTCGATTAGCCGCTCAATTTTTTCAGAATAAGCCACTGCCAGATTTGGATCTTTTTTCAATTTTTTTTCTAAAGAAGCTAGCCGGTTTACTGCGCACTGCCTGTTGTCGGGCAGCCACGAATTCTCTTCTTTCCATAACAGGCCAGTTTCCCATCGGCCTGTGTTGAGTGGGCGTGTTGTGCTCGCCATGAGGGCCTCCGCGCGCTGTGTAGTGGCGTCCACGCGTGAGGCTGATGTCACTCCGAGCGAGTCGATTGCGAAATTTTTCTTTATTAGCTCCGAGAGCTGTTGGTCGCCTCCTTCGGGCTCGCCAACGATATTTAGTGTGATGCTCTCTGCGGGATGAACGCCGCCATGTGTGATCCAGCCGAGTGCAGTACGTGAAAGCATCCTTTCTGCGTCTTCACGCACCTCTCTCGAAACGATGAGGTGGGCATTGTCCTGCCCCAATAATATTTGCGGTTTTACTTGGCGCCGACCGGCTATGATCTGTTGCGGTAGGTCAAGATGTCGTACCGTATTGGCTGTAATAGAGTACTCGGCTCCGTCCCCGCGCACTGAAAGTTTTACTCGCCGGGACGTGCTGTCCGATGAACACATTCCGCTAGCTCCGTGTATTCGGAGCCCGTGGGTTGGCCCACTAGCCCCCACTTTGTCTGCTATTTCAGTGTCCAGCAGAGTTACCGTTGAACCCTCGTCTAGCAGAGCATGAATTGACACTTGCCCGCTAGGGCCACATATGGTCACTGGTACCACTTTTAAAAGGACTGCTTCATGTCCGCACGACGTAGTGTTTGTCACTATCTGTTCATCATTATTTCGCGAGTTACCGGCGGACGTGTTGATACGTGACGGATCGTGTAATAGTTTGTGGTGGGGGAGGCGACACGTTCCAACTCCACACCATACGCGATATTTGCACGCACGCGTATGGTGGTTTCCATCAAGGCACTTATGACAAAGTCGTGCACTTTTCACTTTTTCCCATCGGCTGGAAACACTTTTCTCCAAAAACACTGTGCACTCTCGAATTTTGTGCGAATTTGCACACTGAGCACACTTTTCACTTTTTGTATATTTATCGTTTTGTGTGGTTTGTGCAAACACTTGTTCGCGACGTGGTCGCGGGGCCCGGGCATTGTCCACAAGTCCCGATCGCGGGATCGCATTCGTTAGCCGTTTTAAGAAAGCGGCTAACTGCTGTATCGTCGAACTTTTTTCTTGGTCGGCTATTTTGTCCAACCATGCCACTCTCAGCACAAGTGGCATTTTTGACGATATTTCACTCAATAGCGCCGGGTTAGACAAATAATCGCACTTTAAACTGCCGAGCGAGGCCACAACATTTTGTACTGTTCCGGAAAATTCTACTAGCGCGTCATTTGATGCATCTTCGGGCAGCCGCGGCAATTTTTTTATTTTCTCGAACATCAGCGTTGCGATTGTATGTGCGCCCCCGAATCGATGTTCCAAGACGTCCATTATTTCTGGTACTTGCGTCGGGTCCATCAACAGTGGGCTCACTGCTTCCCGAGCTTTGCCTTTGAGGGCTCTTTGAAGTCGCATTAAGTTTTCCGATGACGTCATCCCACATGTGGTTGTTGATTGGTAAAACTGAGCGCGCCATGCTGGCCATTCTACCGCGTCTCCGTAATATGACGGCAAATCCTTGGCGCTCGATTGTCGAGCGATTAGGGACGCCATGCGTCTTTCTTCTTCAGGCTCCGACCGGGGTGTTCCGCCGTTGTGCGAAGTACGGAATGCTTCCGCCATTACTGCGGCAATCTGTGAGAGCGGGTCCGCTCTATTATTTACCCACTCTTGGGTTTGGCGCGCCGGGTCATCCATTGTGGGGTTGCCCGGGAATGTCGCGTAGGTGGGAGGTGTCTGGCCGGACATCTGTAGGTATGAGCCAGACTGGTACTCCGGATTGTAGGAGGCTGCGGGGATTTGTGGAGCCCCTTGAGCTGAAGTGTGGGGCATCACCGAAGGTTCAGGTACCGGATACTCCGTGTTGATGATAGTAGGCTGTGGTTGACAGGGCTGCAGAGGGGTTGTTTGGCCTTGCACGACGTTTGATACTGAAAGCCGGTACTCTGCGCCCTGAATGACACCTTGTAGGGTGCCTTGTTCGCCTCCTTGCTGTACGGCGCCTTGTGTGGCGCTTTGTGTGGCGCTTTGTGCAGCGCTTTGTGCGGCGCTTTGTTCCATCTTTGTCGGGGATACTATCGAAGCGATAAGAGCTTCTTGTAGCTTCCGATTGCGGCGCCTTTCTGCTCTCAGTTCTCGCTGCAGTTGTTTTAATGCGTCTGCAGTCGAAGCCTCGCTGTCCGATGAAGAATCATGGCTGGTCATCTGTACAGGAGATGGGTCCGATGGTGCCATCTGTGCGGCCAGGGAGGCTTGCCCCGCGGCGGCAGACATAACGGCCGGCTGGACCGTAGAGGGGCCTGCGGGGGGCTGGGCACTGCGGGCGGTTTGTGAATCATCCTGTCTGGCGGGAGGTGAAGATCCTTCTGGGGCGCTCTTCCCAGAGCGTAGAGTTGGTGACATCTTGGCAGCTGATGACTAGAAGATCCGGCTCGAAGGACCACAATATATCGGACCACTTGTCGTCTATATTGACTGTAAATAGGGGTGGGTCTTCTAGTCGGCGGGCTGCTAGGTATGTGGACTTGGTCCAAATTTTCCAAAGGGTGGAAGTCAAAGTCGATGTAATGATGTCCAAGTGTGAAGTCAGCGAGTTGAAAAGAGCGGAGTGGTCGAGTTTGTTGAGAGTTCACGTGATGACTGGGTGAGAGAGAGTGCCGAACGGTTGCCTATCGCGGAGTATTTATTGGGCGCGATAGGACCGGGCGCTGGTTTTGTCGATGTACGCTCGATCTGCCCCGTATTATTGAGGTGTCGTTTTGTATAGCGTTTTGTGCTTATATGTGGCTAGTTTAAAAATATATAAAATTATGCAACTAATAGAACTCTCTCGACCGATTCCGCTCATTTAACTCCCTTGTTCCCACCATATTTATTAATATTTTAATCAAGCATACAAGTTTATTCTGAGGGCCCCAACCTCGACAGTGTACGGGAGAATTCTTAAAACTACTTAATGCTAACATTGGTATACATAATTTATAATTAGAAATGTTAACGAGAGTCCCACTGTTTAATATATATAAGTTTGTTTATGATGAATGTAGCGGGACTCTCGTAATCCTAAATTTAAAGTTTGGGTAGTTTGAATTTTTCACCGGGGCATTGCGCAAATTGCCCGTGCATTCGATGGGTTTGACCAATCGCGTTCTTGCTTATTGCTTGGGCGGCGGAGAGGGGGTACGACGTAAATACAGCGTATTGTGCTCCGCCTCCGTCAGTCTATCGAACGATGTGGAAGGGGTTGTACGTAAATACGGCGTACAGTAGCGTCCTCGTAGTCATATGATAATATGCGCCGTGACGTTCAGTACATTTATTTACGTAAGTACTGTGTTGTTTAATACGTTTCTCCATTACATCAGATACGTCAAACTTTAGAATAAAGGATACTTAGAAATTGCCTTTGTTTACATCAGAGGATTATGCCGTTTGTAATAAAATAAAACATAAGTTAATCAGAAGTATTACTCATCAAAGGGAAAAATGTTAAATAAATAACGTAAATAGGATTACTTTGTACTACAGATACGGGAAGAAAAACTTTCCTTCGACTGTTCCCGAAAGCTTAACATATTTACCCGTCGGTCATGAAGTCGAATCGCGCGGAAACCCTTTGGCCGCTGGAGAATAAATCCGCTCGACGCAGGATAAATTTGGGCAAACTCAGGTAAAACTCACCTGAAATAATTCAGGAAAAACGTAAGATAAATTCAAACAAAAATTCTAGTTCCGGGGAGGTTTTCTAGAATTTCCCTTCAAAATTATATCACCCACTGACCCGAGGAAAACTACTTACCTGACCCTTTATTCAGGATGTAATCAATATAAAGGTTAAATATTATTCTACTTTTATATATGCTTTCTGTGAAGGATTTTCCGATGCTTCGGAAATGTTTCTGTATCGTAATGAAGACATTTTTCCTACGATAAATAATGTGCACTATGTAAAAATACCTTTGGATGGCATTAAAAAGTCTTTTGAGTACTTCGATATTTTTTGGATTCTATTTTATTTATGTGGGTTCATGCTTGGAAAAATAGTAATGTTTTAAAGTGTTCTACTAGCGTTTGGAGAAATAAAATATTTTTTATTAAATCTTTCGAAAATCCTAACACCGATCTAATAACCATTCAAGGAGGGTTGTGTTAGATGCTATCATAGTCGGGCCATTTTTAATGAAAATTTAATAAATTAGATGAATTTCCCCCTATGGCAATATAAGTTTTTTTTTATTATTTAGTTTTTGGCATACTTTATTAATTGTATTTTGAATTCTATAAAGTCATTATTAACGGTTTTTTTTTCTAGTATTTTATATTTAAAAATTATTCCTTCGAATTTGTATTCTTGATTGTAGCCAAAGTAACGTTATTATTTTTTTTCCTCTATACAATCACAATGCATTATAAGGGTTGTGGTACTGCGCCTGTCTCAATAGAATAACCTGTGTTGAGAGAAGGAAAAGTACAATTTACAGTTTAAAAAGTTTACAACGCTTGCAAAGCTTACAAAGCTTGTAAAATTTATAATTTACGACACAACGTTATGGTAAAAAGTTGATCTGTGTTTGCAAGTGATACAAATCTTGGTGTCTAATTTATATGTATTGTGATTTGTGTTCAGTTTAATGGCCTGTGGAAGTTCATTGTTCAGTTTTCTTGCTAAGTATCTAAAAAAAATTTGGACAAATGTTGTTTTAGCGAAATGGATAAGAGATTATGCCCTTTATATCTAGTATCGCGAGCAGTTTGAACATTGTCAAATACAGTTCTATATTTAAAGAGATATGTAAGTATGTTTTTGGCATAAAGTTGCCTAATATCCAAAACAAAGATTCTCCTGAAGATTTCGTCTGAACTGCTGGTGATCGTTATTAGTTTCTGAGCTTTGCGAATGGGATCAATGGCAGCAGCAATAGCTCCACCCCAGGCTATAATACCGTATTCGATTAAAGATTGACATAGTGCACAGTAAATTGTTTGTCTAATGAAGTATAAAGATTTTCTTTGCCCTAAAAGTTTATTTGCCCTAGTGATAATATGTTGTTTCCACTTTAAACTACTATTGAATCAGTGCACTGAAAATACCTTCAACTCCTGTTACCATTAAAATAATCCTCCACGTCAAACAACAACCGAAAAGCTACGCAATTTATTTATTCAAAATAATATTTAAAGCTTCTCTCAAACTTAATGCATGCAATAATCCGTAAAGTGACAGTGGCTGCACGAAATCACGTTTACGCGGGCAGCACGCCGGGGTAATCCGAAACCACGCAGAGCCTGGCAGAACCTTGTAATGCCTCCCTCGCGGCGAGGAATGTGTATTGTGTATGCAAAACAGGATTTACATTGTCCATTTTCACTGGAGAGGCGATAAATCCAGATGGAAAAGGTTCCCCAAGATCTGGGAAGAACCCGGCCTGTCATTGAAATGAGGAGTCCGGAAATCCCCTCAATGGAATCCCCTACACGAATTCTGCTGTTTTGAATACTTTGAATACATTGAATACTTGTTCGGAGGGATTCAACAATTTAAGAAGCTTTGGGAGAGAATGTTTCAGCCTATATTTTTATGGTATTTATGAAATTAAAAATAAAGACGTGTAACATATTATGACTAGTAGCAGGAGCCACGAAGTATCTAGATCTAGGAAACGAGGAAACTTCACAAACCAGCAAATTGATATGGTCGTAAATAAAAGCGTAAAAACACTCACTTGACTTCTTCCAAGTCTATCGCAGGACAAATATGTCGTGTACAAATCTATAAAAAAAGCTTTAAACTATTCACATGCTGCATGATTAAAAGTGAAGCGTTATAAACATTTATAAAAAAGGCGTAATTTTCACAAATTCAGATATTGCTGGCGATGAAAATATTCTTTTTTTTGCTGCTCCTAACCGTTTGGAACCAGTGAGACTATGGCATCCCCAATTGGGGAATGTTGTGAGGCTGAAGGTATTGGGGAGGGGAAGGAGAAGGGGAAAGGAAGGTGGGGAAATACCTGGCTATTCACATCTGGTCAGCAAACACTGCTAAAAGCCATTTCAAGCAACTTTTAAATTCTGAATGGTGGTCTTTCACCAGGGCGATACTGAGAGTATCTTCCACTCTGGAACGTGCGCAAATATACAATATATTATTTTTAACTTAATTAATTGTGAAACAGCACAAATTAATTAAATGAAATTTACTTGCGCACGCCGAGATTTGAACCTGTGACCTTCGGATTCGTAGTCGAGAGCCTTACCCCTCGACCATGGAGGCCCATTCATATGTGGAATAAGTTATAAAGATTAAAAATCAACAATAAAAGGTAAGGGTTTTGGTGAAAGAATTATAAATAAATAGATGCTATAACTAGAAATCTTATAAAACAATGTGGAATCAACGAGAAATATTTTCCAACAATTCCCGAATTGATGTTGCCAAATTGTAAATTCTATTGCATTTTGTGCGAGAAATGCAATAAGCTGAAGGCAGACGATGGCAAACGGAGCGTTTAGTAGAGCAATTAAACGCTTTGTTTTCTTTCTATGATGGTTTAGACGATTGGTCTCTAAAAGCTAAAACTAGAAATGAGATATTTAGAAACACAATGTGCTGCCACCTTTTCTATGTGTTAAACGAGAGAAGCTTCAAAAGCAGTTTATATACTGCTACTTTCAGTAATTTAATTAAATTTCTGTTTATAATATTTAGTGAAATTAGTTTCAAATGATACGTTAAAAAATAAATGACGGCACAAAGTGAATTTGCATTTATTGAAGAAGTAAATTAGGTAAGTTGGCTTAGACATTCCATATACGAGTATAAACAACTGTGCAAATTTCACTAAGACGGAGCTCTTAGTTCAATAGATTTTTTGGTTTTAAAAATAAACAAACACACTTTCTTTTGTATGGTATCTAGTAAGAATTAATAAAATAATAATGTTCTCACAACGAGCCCCTTTTCTTGTTTAGTAACCCACACTGTTACCTTACCATCCCTGTATTGGTAGAAGTCACCGAAGAGATAAACCGATAGAAGTGTGTTGTGGGCTGTATGCTCGAAGTATGGTCAATAATCAAATTCATTGGCTTGTCTGGGGCCTAGGTTGACTTGAATAAACTGAATATATCTGTCAGTTATCGTACAAATCGGATTGAATCTCACTTCTATGGATTAACCGTTCAGCGGTATAAGATATTCTTTAAATGAAGGTAGAGCTCCCTTTCTGGTGGTCAATATGAATTTATAGACATTGTTTATGAATCCCTGAATATTTCATAACCCCGAATAATAAATAACAAACCCCTTTCTGCTTCTCAAAGGCGAATCCTCTTCATTGTTGTACCTATTTCTACCGTTAAATAATAATAACGATAAAAACAAAACCCGCGATTTGAACGAGTAAAGAATTTTTATTCCTCTATTGTAAACGTTATAATTTATTTTGAAATAAAAAGGGGTCGATTCGCATATTTCGAATATCCATTTAGAAAATCCTACAGTTATTTGGTTCCAATTATTTAAAAAAGGGGGATTTAATCATTGAAATGTTTTGAGATTATTCGGCAATTGGGATATTAAATTTTTTTTTCTATAAAAATATTAATTTTAGCCATAAGATTATGTCTTCAGTAGCAATTTCTGTATTTAGTTTAATGATTTATGTATTTAGACTATTACAACTATTGCTAAAAAATGACACCACCCCTCGAGTCTACACAATAAAATATAATGTAAAAAGAATGTTAATGTTCTCTCGTTTTAATGCATATGTCCGACCATTAGAGAGAAGGAAGAACGAGAGAATGAGGACCGTCATTTGGTGGCATACGAGGTGTGTTCAAAAGAAAAGTTGAATTTTGAATTTTCGCGGGCTGTGTACATTCGATTAAGGATTTTTTTTATGTTGGTACACATATGTTTATCATATGTTAGCATTATCAGCCATTTTGGATAGTGGTTTCTTTTTGACAACTGGAAAGGTTAATCACGTTTTTGTGTGTTCTTCGATTTTTACTTTTTATTATTTTAGTAAAAAATCGAAAAACATCGATTTTTTGGATTTTTTGAAGAAATGCTGATAAGGACATAGAAAACAAAACAAATCTAAAATTTTACTTTAATCGGACTGATGATGCCTCAGAAAACGGCTATCAAGTTCCGACCAAAACTAGGAAATTCCTCCATAGGATTAACAATTATTAACAATTTTTTCTAAAAAGAATAATTTTTTTTTTGAAGAAATGCTGATGAGGACATAGAAAATAAAGCGAATCTAAAATTTCACTTCAATCGGACTGATGATGCCTCAGAAAACGAACCTAAATAAAAAATCGAAGAAAACGTGACCAACCTTTCCAGTTGTCAAAAACAAACCACTCATCCAAAATGGCTGATAATGCTAATATATGATAAACATATGTGTACCAACATAACAAAAAAAAAATCGATAATCGAATGTACACAACCCGCGAAAATTCAAAATTCACCTTTTCTTTTGAACACACCTCGTATATGTCACAGCGTGGCCCGATAGATGCGCCCTCGTGGTGATATTTTTTACTAAAAAGGCGTTACATAAAATAGCTGTATTATTATTATTAGGACTTGAACGAATTGTCAATTTGCCAGAATTTTGAGCATTTATGTGACTGAAAGTTGTCGTAAAAAATTTCAGTCACAACTTAATAAACAAAACCCGTCAACAAAAAAAATAAGGTTCACTTTGTTTTTTTTTTTCCAAAATTGTTTCAAAAATCTATAGCCTGACAAAGTTCAGATTTAATAATTAAGCAACCGCCTTGTGCTTTTACGTAAAATTTCACGTTTCTCTCTTTTTCGGTTGTTCATTTTTGTTAACTGTTAGTGTTACTTCAAAAAGTTACATACATAAATATCGCAACGCTCAACATCCTCCAAGCGGTCTTATCCATTCGAGCGTAAGGTCTATAATTCCATGCACGTTGGCCATTACCTAGGACGCGGGCCGCCGGCCTCCCTGGGCGAGCGCGCACTTAACCTGCACGTAAATTTAACCCTTAGGGCTCCCAGGTCGCTCACTTGTACAATTTATTTTACATTTATTACAAAATAAACTAATAAAGCTTGTTGGATCAGATGTGGGACGCATAAGTACATTTATCTACAAATTCTGTTAGACCATGTAAAGCCACCCAACGCAACGGTTTAAGATATTTTTTTTCTAAAACTGTTTTTTATCTCCTAGAATAATCTAGATTTGATTGACTTATCAACTACAACGTCCTTACTTACTAGTGACGAAATTCATGTAAAAGTTTATTTTTTTTAAAATACGAATTAATCGAAGATTTAAGTTATTAATGAACCTTTCATTACATAATTACCATAAGTAATAACTTCATTACAATTGTATCATTACGTGTATTGTGTACTTGCGCTCTAATCCACACGAATTCATTAGAAGAAAAGATTACAAATAATTTCGCGTAGAATCTTGTAGTCATGATGAAAAGGTAGCATCCAAAATATATGGGAATTAATGTAAGATGATATTGACAGTTATAGAAATCGTTGTATGATACCGTTAAAAATGACGGGGCGGATTTGGATAGCCGTAGCTCAGTGGATTAGAGCGCATGGTCCCGGATAATGCGACTGCCAGCTGCTACAGTTACCTTTTTCTTTTCTGTGTATTTCGGATTTATGTTTCATTGTGAGAGTTGTTAATATTATCCTACAATGGTTAAAAATATATTACAATGAGGTTTATACACTTCAATAAGTTATTCTGACATTAAAAATATTTTATTTTCTTAAAAAAAGATTTATGGGTTAAATTGTTTAGACCGAGAAAAGAAAGTGCATTAGTTCAAAGCTCAAAACGATTTTCGTGGAATCTTATTTTTTTTAACCCTTTGGTGGGGTTTAATAGTACCTGTTTGGAAGGTTTGTTTTTTACTAAATATTTGAGTGGTGTTGTACGGTACTCAGGGAATTATTCACTCAAGGATTTACCGGCTCAACACGTGTTGCCTTACACGTAAGATAGTGTTAATTCCTTGGATATGCGAGAAGAGAAGCATGAGACGAGGGATCAAGGAAATACAACGCTGATTTTAGGCAGGTTTTATCATAATATATCATGGGAACCTAAATACAGGCAACTACGATAGATATCACTTATCAAAAATCCAGGGTGATAGATACTTTCAGCATCGTCCTGATGAAAAACTACCATTCAGAATCGAAACGTTCCTTGAAATGGCTTAACCAATGCTTAGTGATCAGATCTGAAAAGCCAGAAGCTTCCCCACCTTCCTCTCTTCCACCTCTATCCCATTCCTACTATCTCGAGCCTCACAATATACTCCAATTGAGGATGCCATATTCCCATTGACTTCAAACAGTTAGGTCTCTTAATAATAATCGGATGATTTTTATAGCGCCGTTTTTGTGAAAAAATACCTCAAGGGCGCTGTACAAATCTTACTTCCTATTCTTACATTATTCCTATATTACATCTGGTTTTTTTTTTGGACAGGCTTTTTTTTATTTATAGACCATATAAAGAGGTGCAGTTGAATTAACAAAACTAAATATGCTTGGTCTAAGTTTTCATACATGTTAAATGGAAAAAAAAGCTAACTGTATTTGTTCCGTATTTATTGCAAGACGCTAATACAAATGATAGAGTGATTGTTTCCATTATATTCAACAATGTATTTAAGCTAAGACAATGAATTATTATCCATACTTTTAGGATAAATAACACAGAATACTCTTAAAAGGGGGCACTTTGAGCAGACCGTTAATAAAGCAAAAAAAAAAAAAAAAAAATTTTGAAATGATCGCTTCGGCAAAACAAGGTACATAGGTTTATATTCAGGAGTTATGTGAAGTTGGGTGGCGGGGGAGGATGGGGGCCGGGGGGACTGATCCATGGGGCCCTCAAATTTTCTTTGTCTCGTTGGTGACGCCCCTGGGCGGTTTGACGGGACGGTTGGTGTTGGTCTGCACGTACTCCAGGTGGCGCTTGTCGGTCGGCTTCAGGATCTGGAAAAAGCACATCATCGTGTCGTCCACTGAAATCATTGCGGTATTCCCTGTAAATATATATATATATGATATAATAACTGCCTACCGGTCAGTGACTGAGTTGGCATCGTGTTTGGGTCTCACCCAGGCGTCATGAGTTCAATTCCTCGCCTGGCTAAGTCCTCAATTACGACGCAAGCAACATCTTCCGCTTACTGTGATGGTAGTAGGAGATTTTCAAACTTTGTCAGGTTATTCGTAACCAGAGAATATTTGTCTGTCTTTAAAAAAATAAAATAAATAAAAAATAAAATAAACTATAGTTTAATATTTATCAGAAATGAATAACTGTTCCCGTTACTTCCCATGATTTCAGGGAAAACTAGAAAAACTGTCCTTGCCTAACTAAATACTTGAATTTCCCGGAAAGTTGAAATAAAAGGGCTTTGAAAAAACTGACGAACTAACCGTGACATAACATTTCTATCAATGTGCGTACATTTAAAAAAAATGGCTAAGTCTACTACTATAACTATACACATCATTTAAAGAAAAAACTAATTTAACAATTTATTCAATTTCCTTGCGACAGTACCTAATCCCAGAAGCTTTCAATTTTGTCGTGTCGCGGAGCAGAAAAGCCACCCTGAAAATAATAATAGCGTGTTTTAGTTCCTATTATTATTTATTTTGCCGCAGTTAATATAAACGTAGTTTGACAGAGCGGCCAATAACGGTATAACGAGTCTAGCGGTTCGCGAGAATAAACTGCAGACCCTGAAACTGGAACGTAATAAGTATTACCCGGGCGCACGGCTCACGGGCTCAGGGGTAGGTTACTTTCCCTCTACCCCCTTCCCGACAAGATGGTTCAACTTTGAACTCACCGTCACTTTTTTTTACCTAATACTCTCAAAATTAATCAGAATACTCCCAACATTTATTATTTATTTACTTTCTTCAACTGTACTATCAACACTAGAGTCAAAATCCTCTTTATTACTATTACAAAAATTTGTATGAGCAGGTAATTTGTAAGTAGAGCATGTCTAAATTGAAGAGTTTCAAAACTAAACCTTAAGATGTTGTTCACTAACAATATAAACAAATTGGTAGTAAAATCAATAGATGTCGCCGATGGCACTAAATTACCTGTTGTATCAAGGAAGTTTCATTAGAGCATAATATATTGGATACATACCTAAAAACTTTCTCTATTTTAATTAAATTCTGTTTATAATAACAACCCGGTGGTTAAGGCTTCTCTGGCCTCCGTCTAAACTGTGTTGTAGTAAATTAAAGGAATGAATAAAGTACGATTTAGTTTCGAAACACGGCCTTTTATTTTAAACAACTATGGTATAACTCACTTTAGTTACCGATTTATCTGAAGAGTCCTGTCCACCCATCGCACTCTTAGTGTTCGGGTCAGTTCACAAACAATAAATATTTTTTAGCAGCTCAAAAGTCAAACGAAATCAGTTATGATCGTAATAACCTTTTTGGCCGTGGCATCAATGTTCAACTATTACTCGATGCTTGTTCGCACTTTTCTAGGTCATGCGTCGCACGCTTTGCGGAGCCAGGACGAAGATAATTACATTTAGACTCGGGATCGATAATCTATGCGATTTTCAAAACTGTCGATGTCGGTACTATCGAGAGGTTACTGACTCTGGGATTTTTTCCCAGGGATCTATTTTGCAAAGTGCAAATTTTTAGGTCGGCGCTTGTTTACCTTCTCAGAAGGTATCAACGGATGTTTATCCATCGACAGCCGGAAATCATACAATATTAATCGATTGTGAAACAAATATAAACCCATGCACCGATAATAATTAATAATAATTTATACAATACGGTAGTTAAAAAAAATTAAACGTGACTATGAAGTAGTCTCCTAATTTCTATTATTTTAATGAAAATGTATTACGCTTGAAGAGTTAATAACGACAGAAAACATTGTTTTTAGGTATCACAAAACCTTCAGTGAACTTGGGTAAAACAAGTACACGTGATGTCAGGAGACACAAATCAGTATAATTCACAATTCCAAGGGTAATAAAGCATACTGCCGCATCAGTCATTTTATTATCCGTGACGTTATACGGTTCTCGGCATTTTCTTCTAAAATATCAACATGTTGACGGCTCATAATATCTTCAGTACTGTTCGGAATTTTCTAAAAGTTCTAAAAGGTCTGTCCTCAGCATGCTCTAATTAATATGTCACATTTGTAAATAACGTCATGTTTCGTTGTAGGAGACGAACAAATTACTGTTTAATTAGATTTTTAACAGTTTTGGTGGCTTTCCACCAAGGTTTTACAAAAAAATTATCGGTGGAGTACTTTAAGTTTTTACGCAAATTTAAAAAGTTTTTCTCAACTAAAATTGAGAAAAACTTTTTAAAATTGCGTAAAAACTTACTAGTACTCCACCGATAATTTTTTTGTAAAAACTTGTGGGTAAATAACCTATGTTATAACGTGCGTTACACAAAATGTAACTGTTTTTAACTGCGTAAACTTTAAGAAGCCTTTACTTGTTCAGAATTTAACAACAGGGGCAAACATTCAACATTCACCTGGTTTTAGTGAAACTTAACTATTGCCTATTGCTAGCGATTTCCGCAAAACTCCGCCATTGGGAATGAAAGAGTTATTGGCTTAGTTTGTTTCAAAACCAGCATTGAAGTTTCCGATAGGTACAGTAGTTGTTTCACGTACACGTAATATATAAATGAGATATATGATAATAGTGTCTAGTTGGACAGTTACGTTTTCGAAAGTTGATTAGGGTGTTTATGTATAGATCACTCCTCCCTTCTCTTAGATTTTTTTTTATCTACGACGAAAATGCAATTCTAGAGGTTTTGAATGGAGGGCCTTTTAACGATGGTAACTTTTGACCCTTGTGATTTTCCGATATTGGTAATAATAGTTTGACCGTGGTAATATTTTATTCGTGGTTACTTTTTATCAATGTGGAGGGTGTATTATTTTACGGTTGTGTCTCTTGATAATAGTGAAATAATTACGGTAGTATCTTTAGTAGTAATTTGGTCACTGACAGCATTTCGCGATGTAATCAATTATTTAACGTGTTAATTTTCTTACGATATTTTAACAATGATGTTATTTTGACCTCGCAACATTTTGTTGGTAATAATAATTTGACCATAGTATTATTTTAACCATGGTCAATTTTGGACAGATATTTTTTGATATTGGTGAAAATTGAGGTAAATAACTGACCACATTGCCAACATATTTTGACGGCCTCCATGATCGAGGGGTAAGGCTGTCAACTACGAATCCGAAGGTCGCGGGTTCAAATACCGGCGGGCGCACGTAAATTTCATTTAATTAATGCGTGCGGTTTCACAATTAATTAATTTAATAATAAGATATATAAAATATTTGCACACGTTCCAGAGTGGAAGATACTCTTAGTATCGCCCTGGTGAAAGACCACCATTCAGAAATGAAAAGTTGCTTGAAATGGTTTTATCCGTGTTTGGTGACCAGATCTGAATAGCCAGGTATTTCCCCACCTTCCTCTTCCCCCTCTCCATTCGCCCCCCAATACCTTCAGCCTCACAACATTCCCCAATTGGGGATGCCATAGTCTCACTGGCTGCAGACGGTTGGGAGCAGTTAGGACTCTTGTGCGGTATTCATATAATTTTTTTTTAAATGTTATGCAAGTTTTGAAACTATTAATAGAATCGCAAAAAAGTAGTTTATCGGGATTTTATGGATTCTTAGATGTAAGAAGCAAGAAAATGGGTACACTTAAAGCTTCTAAGCTGTACAATCTGCCTAGAACAACACTGAAACGTTTAGTAGTGAACAGAAAAGTACCAGTTGAATTGATTACATGCACGAAGTTAGGAAGAAAACCGACTTTACCTTTTGAGCTTGAGAAACAGATTGTTAATATGTGTTGGTAATGGAAACCGAGTTATTTGGCTTAGTAAGAAAAGATGTCATGAGTTAAGCTTATCTAAAAATTGGACAGAAATGTTTTAAATACTACGACTCTACAGATACGAATGAGAACAAGGAAAATGAAGAAAACACCCGTTCAACATCTCCACTGAATGAATTTGTTTCCGGGGAACATTCAACTCTTGGAGCGTTGGGAGAACAGGCAAATACTCCCATTAAATTGATTCTACTAACAGCTTCTCCCGCGTCTTCCCAGACTTCGATTTCAACACACGAAGCTATATTAATCCTTTTTATATATTTCCAATTCCGTCAATTATCTCAAGGAAAACTAGTAAAAGCGGCAGGAAGGCTGCCAAATCCACGTTTCTGACTGCATCTCCATATATATCGAAACTTGAAAGCTCGTTAAAGAAAAAGAAAATGAATATGGCTGAAAAGGGGAAAAATAATGAAACGAAGGGAAATGGAAAAAAAATAGGAAGATTAAGACCAAGATTTCACCAAAAATTATGGCCAGACCTTCAACATGTTTAACCTCGGAAAAAGATAGTGAACCTTCCTATGAAGACAGCTCAGATGAAAGCCCCGACAGACGAAATTAAAAAGATGCTAAATGTTTGTACAGTGAAATACCTGTATTCTGAGGACAGCAGATATGAAATTTGGATACAATGTTTGCCCCGTTATCAAATACTATCTTTTTACTAGAATTATCCATAATTAAGCAAATAGGAATAAATGAGGATTATCATGAAAACTTGGTCAATAACATCTTAGATATATTTTTTTAAATGTCAACAAGTATATTTTTATTCAACTAGTATATCAATAAATTTTCTCAATAAAGCATTAAAAACCTTCCGCATCGGATATTAAACCAGCATTTTACAAGGACGAATAGTACAGGCACATTTTTTAAATAAAGGTAAAGATAAAAAAAGACCACTGTTATGCCAGTCGGGTATTTACTTATTTCAATGCAACGATTGCCCTCCATAAAATGTCCTCTTTATCCGGGTAAAAAGGACAGTAAAGATGTTTTAATAATAATGGGTTCTCGGAATTTCACAACTCTTAGAAACAAACCTCACTTTCAAAAGAAATACAGGCATTAATTTAATGCAAAAGAAATAGGTATTAAACTAGATACCTTAGAAGCATTAGAAATAAGGAAAGCCAAAAATTCTAATAGAACACTTATTAATAATCAAATAAATTTAAATAATAACCCTATTCGTTAAATATTCCCAATCAACAAAGTACACGCCCTTCCTTGTCCGCTACCTGCTCCCCCACCCCTGGGCCTCCACCCGCCCATTTGTATCAATCTACAACACGTGTGTATCACAGTTTAGTAACATACTGCCCCGAAGAAGCAACTGTGGTAGCCAAACGCCGTCCGCAAGAAGTATATAAAAAATAAAAGTAATGTAAACAAAGTTATTGTTTTATTTATATCATATAAGTGCAACGTCTTTGTTTTTGGAATGGTGCCCCCTTTACAATAACGTCTTACTCTGAAATTGGGATGGCGGAATATTAGTCAATGGGCTGTAATGAACACCAGTGGCATGTTTTATCACCAAAGGTGTGTGTAGTTTGTAGTTTTTCAAATTTGGATATGAATTGTACCCACATTGAATATTTAAAAATTGCCCGCCTTCCGCTAATTATTGTAGCCGACTGAATAAATGAGCGTACAAGTTCCTTACCAAATTCATGGAAAAAAAAACGTTATGAAATTTATCGTATGCTTTAAATTTATTTCTATGGTTCGCTTTTGTCAGCTGTTTAGAATTTTTGGAGTGCACGCCACTGGTGAAAACAATGTAATATCTCGAATGACAGGTGATACTGAAGAGACACCGGACAACCATGGAAACTCTTTACATACCTACTTACTCGTATAGTTGTCTCTCGCATACAAGACTTCAGTCACGTTCATTATAATAATTTGTTCATTGTGCCGATTTTCGTAGATTTTACAAAGAAAGGTAACAATGTCCTTAACCAGAGGCTCGAACTTGTGTAGGAAGATCGACCCCCGTAATACATACACTTCCTTATAATTCCTGACCTTAAACCCTCGAAGAAGGAAGGTGCTACACCGCTTTGATATGGGTGACGAATCAATCACCATACGAACATCAAAAGGCCAGGTTTTTAACGCTCGGTTCACATTCCGCTTTAAGTGGCCGAGGATGAGGATCACACTTAGTCACGGCTAATGGACTGAATTTTCGCAGTCTCACCGGGAGCGATCAATCAAACCGTTATTCATAGCCGAGGAATAACTGTTACCGTGATGGATGATAACGAAGTATTACCTGACATTTTGCTCGGTTTTTACATTTTATGCCCGGCTTAAACGCGGTTTAGCGGCCGTAGTGGTGACACTTATGGGACGGCCTGCGACCTTAATTTCTTTAAATATACATACCGTCTGACATTTAGTAGACTGACACAGTAGACAAAAAATGAGGGCGCTGCGATCGTTTAAAACGTTTTAAATGACAACACCAAGGTGGCAACATTGGAAGAAAATTTTAATTTAAAAAAAAAAAAATGGTCAAGTGCATATTTTTTTACTTTCACCAACGGAATCCAGTTATTAGTGGTACTTTTCGAAAGGAGACGATTCTACATCACATTTTAAGACAATTTTAACGTTTTATAATTTTTTTATTATTTAACGCCTTCCAAGGAAGAAAATCAAAAAATATTTTTTGTGTTTCTGAAAATTATTTATTGAAATTATTATTTATTAGACTTTGATAAATAAATAAAAAATGTAATCAATTTCACTTATTCAGTTAAATATGAATACAAAAACGAATTATGATGTTTTGCATTGTTTCTTTAAAACGAGTTCTCAAATTCGAATGTGAATTTTTTTAATGTGAAAATGATGTTTCAAAGACATAGTAGCTTGGCATTGCCATAGTAATTAAAAAATGTAGTTCCACTTTATTAAATTTCTATATTTTATAGCCAATCTATACTTACGTAATATTCAAAATATTATTACAATAATTTCGCACACCCGCAACTATTTTGCGGTCGAAATATGTCCAACTGGGATATATTATTTATTTTTTAAATACGAGTAGGCACAACATGTGCCATTAAACATACAAGTAGTTATATATATACATGGTGTCCGGAAACTAGTAGAACAACCGGGAAACTGATAAATATACGGGAGTCTGATAGAAATTAATCCAAGGGAAATAAACGTCAGCCGATTTCCATATTTTTCAATGTAATCTTTTCACTTAAGTAACGTGGTAAGTAAGGTCCTCGACTACTAATCGGGGATCGCGGTACAAATCCAGACGTGTGCAAGTAATTTTTTTTTGTAAATTGTGTTATATCACATTTAATTCACCTAAAATAATATCGTTATAAGATCTAAACAGTATCAAGTCAAAAAAATAAGTTTTTTAGATAATCACTTATTCGGATTTTATAAACGATGGCGCATGTACCAAAATAACGGACATATTATCTTGAATACTATCCGAATTTGAATGGATGATCCCATGACCCCCCCCCCCCCCAATATTTCTATTATTTCAGAAAAATGAATGGGCATGGATGTTTATTAGTCAATTTCGTGATAGAAAAAAGATGATACATGTCAGCATTAATGTATCATATCAATATGAGGAGTTGCAGCCAGTTATTATTTAAAAATAAGTCTTGGCAATTTCAACCGACCAATCAAATCAAGAGATTCACGTAGCTTCACTGGAATCTTTATAAATATTTTTTGATGTTTTTCGTGAAGTTTAAGGTGAGTTTTTATTTTGATTGGAAATAGATAGAAATAGAAAAATTTTTAAGAAATTTATATTATCATTTTTAGAGGAATATTTCATACTTAATAAAAACTTTATTTCTATTATCCATTGTTTTATCATTTGACCTAAATGAAACTAAAATAAGAAACTTCACTTTTTTATTTGTAGCTATATTTTTTGCCAGTTAAAATTATATCAGGTTAAAAAATTTTCAACATAACCGTTTCAAGTTCAAATAATGGAAAAAATATCACAATTCATACAAAACTAGTAACTCAAAAAATCCCATTTCCAACTTACTTAGACGATTTGTATGAAATGTTTTAATAGGAAGTTTTTTTTTATTTTAATTATCCATTAACAAGAGAAAACAATAAACTCCTATCACATACAGCGACATGACAATCTGTTTTTTGACGTTTCTGAAAAGGGTGTTGTTTTGAGTTGGTACTATTTAGATCTAGGTGTGCGATATGTATAATACACTTGCAGCACGTTCCAGAGTAATAGTTACTCTCAGCATTGCCCTGGTGAAAGATCACCATTCAGAATTGAAATGTTGCTTGAAATGGCTTTAGCCATGTTTACACACCAGATCTGAATGGCCAAGTACTTCCCCACCCTCCTCTTCCCGTATCTTCCCCCCACCCATACCATTCAGCTTCACAAAATAATGATGCCATAATCTCACTGGCTCCGGTTAGCAGGGAGCAGTTGGGACTCAACCAAAATAACCATTTTTTTCAATTAAAATAAAATAACTTACTTTGAATACCACTTTATATTTTTGTATGTTAACCAACCGATTTCAGTTCAGCCTGATCCTTTATCAGGGTTATACAAAAACATATATATATTTTTTTTACAGTAACTACACACAGGAGACCAAGGAGGAAATAATTTCCCTCAAGGCCTATATCATCTTTGGGGATGCTGTGTGGAGGATCTTTTAGAGGATAGGAAGGAGTGAACTTGGGTCTTGAAGAGACCCATGTTATAGGATGGAGGAAACACAGAGGCCGTAGAGGCATATTAAATCAATTACAGAGTTACAGGGATACTTATAGGTAATTTAGAAGAGGGAGACAGAACATCACCTATGTTGGTGGGTGGGGGGTGGAGGCGAGTTAGGAGGGAGGGCCGTGCTAAAAATAGGTTTAGGGAAGGGAAATATATTTAAAATGGGACTATTTGATAAATCTAATTCATTATTTAATAAATTGATTTTATTTACTTTTAAGGATTTTTTGATTTCGAGAGCTTCTAAATTATTAAGACGTAGACCTATTCCATTCCTATGTAGAACCTCTATACCTGAAGACTTATTAAATGTTGCAAATTCTGAAAAACCTATTTTGTTTAAACATCTCAAGTGTTCAACTACCCTCGTTTGAACATTTCTATTTATATATTTTAAAAACACCTCACCTCTTCCAAAAACAATAGTCAATTTTTGCAATCATAATATTTATTGTAATATTACCATAAAAATACGAAGATCGCATTATAAATATTGCAATACTAATTTTCTACGTAATTCACATTTTCCACCGTTTAAACATTCCTTCTTCTAAAATGTCAACTCCCTCTCAAATTTTCTTTTTAATTAAAAAATGTATTAACTCGAACACCTCTACAATAACCATTCTTCTTTCCTTCAACTCTTCAATTCCAAATCGCCCACTCTAGATCCAAATTCGTTGAAAAACTAATGTAATCTGAAAATTAATTTTGTTTTTACTAGAGGGAATCTGTGTGTTCTTTGGTTACATTGACAAAAAGACTTAAAAATAAAAATAAAATCTTGTGAACTTTAAGGGTTTCTTCTCTGTTAAAACTGTAGACGTTCCGTGAAAATATTAATTAATTTTCTCACATTTTTACACCTTGAGGATAAAATGATATTTTTAAAACTCTGTAATAGTACATACCTGCAAACTCCTCGAATGTTTTCCTCCGTAGAAAATATTCTTAAAGGACCGCAGTTTCCACTCCCGCCTCAGAACCGATGTGACTTTGCAAAAAGATTGAATTTAAAATTGGTACAACTTTACAGAAGAGGATATTGATAAGAACTTTTTGCGTTTATTTCCCAAGTTATACGACAATTTCACCCTCACCCCGAAGACCTGTCACCTCATTTTAGATTTTTTAGCGTCGTCACGTTCTTTTATCAGTAGACGGGTATGAAAATGTAAGTATGGGTTAGAAAATCTGTGAGAGCACTTAAAATTGCGTCTACAGCGTGTCTTTCCTTGTACGAGTAATTACCAATCATCTGCTATCATGTTAATTTATTATTAACTCCAATAAATGCGTATTCAAAATGATACTAAGAATACTTAAACTCTCGCTTGTTAATCCATAAGTTCACGATTCCACGATTCACATCTACCATCACCATGCAGTGCACACGTAAAGTGAACGGCACTGCAAAATTAGTTTCTTAAATTATATATGAACACATTCACGCACGGTGCAGTGTGAATACTCCCTTCTGTGCCGTGCCTGCCACTGTACGTGTCTGGACTGCACGGTGCCGATAGATGTGAATATGCTTTAAGTCATATTACATGCGGTTTACTTGCTACCTTTGAAGTAACTGAATATAAGAGAAGATGGTGGCAGGTTTTCTATAAAATACGGGGCAACAATGATATAATGACGTAATGCAGCATATTTTTTAATATACGAGTATATATTTCCTTCTAATAAAACACTGCGTTTTAACTTCGGGTCAAAGATCTCAAATTAGGTACAAACTAAGTATAAGATATAAAAAGGAATATATATATGCCTATCGATAATTATGTGTGAAAAATATATTTCTTGATGTGTGAAAAATATATTTCTTGATGTGTGAAAAATATATTTCTTGATGTGTGAAAAATATATTTCTTGATGTGTGAAAAATATATTTCTTGATGTGTGAAAAATATATTTCTTGATGTGTGAAAAATATATTTCTTGATGTGTGAAAAATATATTTCTTGATGTGTTAAAAATATATTTCTTTCTATATTTTTTAATGTTAATTTGCAGTGAAATACCATTTTAAAGCAGAACGGGTTCATCTGAATATAAAAAACACTTATTTTTATCAGTATTTTTACTATATCTTGGAAAAAGGATAATTCATAATC
Source organism: Halesus radiatus (assembly GCA_022606495.2). NCBI lineage: Eukaryota > Metazoa > Arthropoda > Insecta > Trichoptera > Limnephilidae > Halesus > Halesus radiatus. Next base: position 26,108 of record JAHDVE020006660.1, read on the forward strand.
TTGCAGTTTACTGTGTATTTCTAAATATTGGTAATCTAAATGCACTGGAAAAATAAAAGTAAATTTGAAGATTTGGTTTACCTACGCAATTTATGACATAGTTAATACGCATTATTGTATTATCCGCAATGACATAGAATCCCGTGTCTCCACAAACTTCGGATTCTTATGTATTGTCAAGTAAAAGGATACATACCCTGTTAAAAAATATATATAAATAGTTATTCGTACATTGCCGGTAAAGGAAAATCTTTTTTTTTCTTCCGATACATAATCTACGCCATTACATTGTTTGTAATTTTTCTCAAATTCAAGTCCAAGATAATCATCTCAAAACTAATGGGTAAGAGATACTCCCACCCACTTTATGTGTGTACTGTGTACAGGGGCCTGGCTGGCTAAGTGCTCAACATCAGAACAAACAGAACTCAATCAAGTCCTGCGAAACAAAAACAGAGTATCGTGTGTCATGAGATTATGCTGTTATTATATTTCTTCATATACTCGTACCTATATCCATCCAAGAGTCATCAATATCATAATTATTTTTTTTACACATTTGTATTATACAGGGTGTAATCAGGACGTACCTACCCGACAAGGTTCAACCAGTGAGGTTCCTGACCAAAATGCCATTTACCTTTTTACTCCAAATAGGAATCACTGATGTACGTTTGCAAATAAAGCGTTGGAAATAACACACGATTAGGGCGGTAGGGACCTAACCTAACCTAACCTAACCTAACCTAACCTAACCTAACCTAACCTAACCTAACCTAAACCTAACCTAACCTAACCTAACCTAACCTAACCTAACCTAACCTAACCTAACCTAACCTAACCTAACCTAACCTAACCTAACCTAACCTAACCTAACCTAACCTAACCTAACCTAACCTAACCTAACCTAACCTAACCTAACCTAACCTAACCTAACCTAACCTAACCTAACCTAACCTAACCTAACCTAACAAAAAGGGGGTGAAAATGTTAAACGTGAATTATAACGATTGCAAGGATTTAAATGCAACTACAACTCGCAATAACGACGGTAGTTGTTTTGCTATAATTTTAACTATACCAGTGGCGTGCAGTTCATATTGGTTTAGTGCGTCCATACTCAAGAAAAACGAAAGTGTAACACATAAATGTGAAATCATAATCGTTCTACTTTAATAAATTAAAGTAATGACCCACTGACGTCAGAATAAATAGACTTGCTCTAAGTACAATTTCGACGGCTTCGAAGGCTCACGTAACACCCATTTTGAGACTTGCTTATTTCACTACCATCCACGTACGTTTCGCATGATTTTGACTGCGGTAAGCAAATTAGAAAACATTCATATAAACGGTCAAACTAAATACTATAACAAAATATTCGGGTTTTGTGAACAAGCCGAATCTTTTTACTTAATTGTTGTTTTACTTAAATTGGCGACACGCCTAGCTCCCCCCACCCCCCGCGGCCTTATTAGTTTGTTTTCTTCCCATTGCGTTTTAAGGCACATCTATGTATTATTTTCTCTGTGCCCCCGCCTAAGAAATTTTAATTTCAGTATAATGTACTGTCTTGCTTCCATACTATTTCAGTTCAGTTTAGTTTTTTGCGTTAAACCATGACCCCAGCGTCGTACACACGAAAAATATCCTGACGTTGCATTGTTTTTTTTGTTACATAACTGTGCTATATTTATTAAATATTCTCAAGCTCCCAAAGCAAAATAATTTTATTTAATGTATTTTAATACGAAAATTATGTTAATAAATTCCCGAAAGGAAAGTTTGTAGAGACTGTATTCCATTTGAAGTGTTATGGCGCAAGTGTTTCGTTTTGGTAAGCGCTTAGGGATGATTACGTCATATGCAATACTTCTCCCCCAACCCTCCGCGGTAAGTTCACCAATTTCGGATATAAAAAATATCGAAATGGAAAATGGGTATAAAATTAACCGTAAAAAAAGGGCCGAAAAAGAGTCACTTTTTTTTACAGTAATTGTTTCAACCTTTGTTTGATTTGTGAACAGAGCAGATTTATTGTTCACGTTTAATTTGCGGAACTCCTTCATAATTATTATTTTTAGCTTTTAAAATTTTTGTAATCACCAAGATGGCTTAGCTTAAAATAAAACAATGACTTTGTTTACATCACTTTTTTTTACTTATTGCCGAACGGCAGTACAAAAGTCATCAAAACAATGTTAATATTTTATTTAGAATTTACAATGTCACGTCACAAAGATAGATACAGCTTCATATGAAAATATAATTAATTGTTTACGTTAAAAACGGTTTATCAAAAAATATATACATTACGCGTGACAGGTGTTTCGCCTTCTGATGCCATTATCAAACTGCAGTGTATCCACTTACAGACGATACTAATATAAATAGATCGTCATAACAAACGTCATAACGTCATTACAAGCCAGTATCTACCATCAATTAATTAATTATAATTTGTTTTTGTGTTTAATACGTACAACTCCATTTAATTTTTTTTTTTTAATTTAATCAAAATAAAATTTAATAATGTTATTATTAAGTTCTGCAAGTATTTTTAGTTTTTATTATTGTGACAGCTGTTTTGACGTTCAAGGCCATTTTCAATGTGGATTAACCGCAGTTTTAAAATGACCTTGAACGCCGAAACAGCTGTCACAAAATCTAAAATACCTGCAGAACTTGATAATAACATTATTAAATTTGATTTACATTAAATTTTAAAAAAGGTTACAAATCCGCGTCGCAATATTATACTCCTATGCGATGTATTCAACATCTGGGGAATAAAAAGTTCGATTGTGTTAATATATTTAGTACACCAGAGTGGAAGATACTCTCAGTATCGCCCTAGTGAAAGAGCGCCATTCAGAATTGAGACGTTGCTTGAAATGGATTTTAGCCGTGTTTGGTGACCAGATCTGAATAGCTAGGTATTTCCCCACCTTCCTCTTGCCCTTCTCCTTCCCCTCCCCAATTCCTTCAGCCTCACAACATTCCCCATTTGGGAATGCCATAGTCTCACTGGCTCCAGGCGGTTGGGAGTAGTTGGTACTCTTGTGCGGTATTCATATAAAAATAAAAAATCAACATTACAATATAAGCATAACGTAGCATGTCTTTTTTCATTCAGTAGGGCTATTTTATTTGATAAAACTATTTAACTCTGGATAAAAGTGTCAAATTTTGTTGTTTGACTCTACATTGCTTATTATAATATTAACATATTTAACATTATTTGTAAATGTCTATGAACAAGCCTTTAATGGAAGCGCATAAATAAATAAATAAATTTCTTCGATAAGAGTAAAATTACTTTGTGTTGTCATTATTATTAATAAAATTAAAAAGAAATTATTTATTTTATAAATAAATTAAAAATAGTACAAAAAATAAAAAAATAAATCCAATGAAATAAAATACAAAAAAAAATTGTTTTACGTTTCCATTATGATGTATTGATGAACTAAAATTTGTTGCAATGTCAAACTTACTGAAGGAAGGTGATTCCATTACCATATCGGTAAAAAAATAAAAGTTTTTTCGTTGTTTGTTCTGTAATTCTCTTTACAAAATTCGGTCATTTCTCTTTTTACGAGAACTAGCATAAATAGTAAAAAAATATTGTCTGCTTTTATGTTACACTTGGCTTTAATGTGTGCCTCAACCCATTCTTGGGTTATGCGAAGCAAAATTTGAAGTCATCTGAGAATGGAGGCGCATTTGGTTTTACGACCCAGATGTCCACTCGTATTCGTTAGTTAAATTTTATTATCTTCTCTTATTTCATAATAATAGTATGGACCACTTTGTTCTGCAGAAACAACTCCTATTAATATGTCTCGTTATTTTTTTATGGCTACTGTCAAGAACTGTGGAACAGTTCAAAGATTATTGTTACTATAAGGTTCAAAATGACCGTTTACTTTCGATTGTTTAAAGCAGGGTTCAAGTTTTTTTTTGGTTTGTTAAGTTGCACATGATAAAAATAGGTTCGGCGGGTCAGGAAGCAAACTCGAGGACAGCAAGGTCAGCAGTACCCGAACTTTTTTGACAATGGAACCCTAAATAGCTATTTGGAGATTGGCGGAAAGTTTTATTAAAAAAAATGCGGCTTTGTACATACAACCTTTATTGTTCCCATTTTTAATAAATATGAAAGAAAGGCATTCCTTTACTTGAAATGATATGATATTTTTGACTATGATATTTTTTTATGTAGGTCCCAAGTAAAATTAATAAATTATGTAGTTTTTTTTTAACATCCGGAAGGTCTGAATGCAAAGTAAATTGAGATTGTTTTAAGACGGGAAAATTTAAAATTTGTGATTCGCATGTCCCAATATGATAATTTTTCCAACATTTTTATTATCCTTAAATTTTAAAGTTTATGCAATTATCGGCGGATGTTTCAAAAAAAGTACACTTTCCCGTACACTTCTGTAATTTTCAAAATCTTTTGATCATGGCACCAGAAATTCAATACTTAGATTCGATTAATATCAGAAATTAGTTATTAACTAAAAAAACACCCAATAAATTATATCGGTTTTAATCATTCGGAAAGTCGGTTTCCAAAGAAAACTTTTTTTTTTTAAAATGAGTATCTTTAATATATGTATATTTAAAATGTAAATCATAATCAGAAGCGCCGCTGATGAACTTTTCCCCGGAATTTCTGATGAAACCAATTAATGCTTCCGTTAGGGGCGCGAGGGACGTCACAGAGTTATTATTCATTAATTCAAAATAATGATAGTATTATTACGCCATACGATAAACATAATGTTTTAAATGGAAAAATACTTTTTAAATATTTTATAAATTTACATAGGTCTTTGTATTTATCAAAATCTAATCAGAAATATTAGTTTTTCTGACCTTCCCATTGTATGTTTTACAAAATATTTAAAATACTAATATGATTTTTACAGTGGAAAAAAGTATTTTTAATCATTTATCGTTGCGTTTTTGTAAATAAACATAACCGAAGATATGTAATCCGCATTACAAAAAAAAAAATAAACCATACCCTGTTCTTTTTTTAAATTTATCTTTATAACCTTCACAGCATTTTTTAAGGATATTCATAATGTCTGCTTTTTAAATGTTTTTGTAAAACATGCGTAGAACGGTCAGAAATGTGAAATATTTCTGATTATATTTTGATAATGCCCATGCAAATTAAAAAAAAAAAAAAACGTAATAAATATTTTTCTCTGAACAGCATGTTTATCGTATTGCACAATAATATTATCATTATTTTGAATTAATAAATAATAACTCACCGACGTCCCTCTCCCCGGTAGCGTGTAATTCAAATTTTTGTTCTTTGTATTGTAAGTTTTGTAAATAATGAAAAATTGATAATCAGCTCGCGGGCCGGATAAAAATAGGCATCGGGCCGGATTTGACCCATGGACCATAGTTTTCCGAGCCCTGACCTGAAATGATGATAATATTAACGGAACTCAATTAATGTGGTGTTAGACAAGTAAGGTTTATAACAACGAGGGGGTCTAATTTTAAATGCATATATGTATATTTTTAAATTACTGTGTTAATAATCTCTGAAACTACTTCAATACACTTTACTTTTAAATTGGTGGTGGATTTCATTAGTTTTATACAAACATACAAAAAAATATCATACTCACAATCATGGAATCATATACACAAGATTTATAGAGTTTGAAAAAAACTAAATCCATTGCATGTCATTAATTAAACCTATCGGAGAAATTCTTTATATTATTGTAACAAGAATTCTGAAAAAAAAATATTTTTAAAGGTTCTATGTCATAGAATAAAGAATATATACTAGAAGTGCTTTCCACGTAGATATTAATGGATGCCCGTGTGCCTTGGATTTAGTACCATTTGGGTCTAGCCCCGAGAGATCCAATGAAAATACGGCTAATGCAGCGCTCTGTCTCCATTCTACTGCCATTCATTTGATCGAACTCTGTCTCCATTCTACTGCCATTCATTTGATCGAAATCAAATGATTGTGAAATATTTTTTCGTATTAGGAATTCGAATGGACAGACTTTTGCATCACGAAACACGTCCACATCGCATTTCTTGTGTACGTCTTTATTCTGTGTTCTACGTAGTAGAACAGCGATGCAAATTGTAAAAAGGATCGTTTCAAAAGCAGTAGGCAATTATATATTTTCATAAATTTTCACCATGAATGAAAGAGTAACATTTCTATCAACAAGTTGTCTGAAGGCTTAATCCAGTTTTCCCAAGATACAGATATGTCTCGATAACCACACTTTGAGAAACGTCTGAAAGTGTCAAAGTTCAGCAATACTCTAGTGCAACAAAATAGTAGTGACGGTATTCTATAAACGATTTATCGAACTGTCCTGAACTGTACTAGTGATAGGTAGTAAATATTTTGCGGGATGTTTACCTTTGTTTTTACACTTGATCATTTACTTTGCGAAAGTAGTGGAACATGGATTCCTTCAAAACTACATAAAAGACTTGCATTTTATTAATGGCTGTCTGTAATGAGTTATGTTTAAAATATTGTGTTAGATTTCTTAAAATAATTTTGAATTTATGGTTGTAGTCACAAAATGGTGAAGAACGTAACACTTATAAATTTACGCTAGTAGATACGGCGTAGCCTTTCCTTCTTCCATTATATTTTACTTTCTACGTTATATATTTTTAGATTGTATCTCTTATATACATATATTTATATTTAAGTAGTTTATCGGGACTTTAATTTCTTTTTGTTCTGTATTTGTTTAGTAACTTTTTGTTTCATTGATATTAAATAAAACGCCCTAAATAATTGAAAATATTTTTTTTTCAATGTGTTTTTGTTTATAATCATTTTACGCCAACTACCTACAGTCTTCTATTTATTCTTCCGTTAACATCTCTTATCAAAGGTTGGCTACAATCAGGACAATTTTCACCCTGTAAACATAAACTGAGGCCCGCAATGACGCAGAGGAAGTGTACTCGTACCAGCCACGTAAATATGAAACAATTCTATATGATAACTTCCTTTACTAGAGGACAGTGCGGTAATGGTAAGCTGCGGGCAATTCCGAACAATCGAGTCCTAGAAGATTCCAATACCTTTACGCCTATACCAACCGGGCTATGCAAAAGCCGCTACGCTTCTCAGCCCCGAGCTGAAGATAAGAACCATTATATGTTTTCAATATAAATTAGGTAATATTTGCAACGTTCTTAAATGGTGGTATTTTTGTTTTTATAATAGTATAGTTCTGTTACACTTTACAAACATATGGATTCCCTACATATTAATGTAGTGTGAAACGAAATCAAAGTGTGCGGTGGGAATTTATTGTCGGTGTGGCTGTCCTTTTTGCAGAAATCGTTAATGTTCTCTATTACCCCGTATGCTTCGGGTAATTCTGAATAGCGAGCATATTGTGTATTTCATTTAATATTGTATATTGTTTAATTTTTTTATTAAAGTGCGTTGTTTTATCTCAAAGGAAGATACCAAAATTTGATCTTAAATTTACGATTTGTGCTTCAGTTTTTTTTTTTCATTTTAGTCGGTCGTCATTACTCCACTCTATCCTACGCCTCTCATGAAAACGTTAATCCCTCCCGAATTATCAGTTTAAAAAATCTTGCAAGTTTTTCGTATTGTGAATAAAAATTGTGATATTATTTCTGTAAACACATTTACATAATTGCATTACTCACTTATCTCCGATCGATATTTTAAGGATGCGCCTCTGGCGAATGCGAATCATGGCAAAAAATGTGTTAATTTTTTATTCATTATTGTTGTCTATTAATCCGCCATTTGCACTAAGTAGGAAACATTTGACATTGTTTCCATTAATTACCCTACTTATAACAATTATAGAAAGTTTTCTGTCCAGGGTAAAGAAATTGAGGGTTACCAAATGCATTATTTGTGTCTTCCCCAAATTACCACTTAGCTAAGTGGCAAACCAATCGATACTAGAGACATCTCGTCGCGTATCGGCCCAGCGAAAGCTTTAGCAAAGTACACGGCGCACTTATTGTAACGCCGATTTATGGGAAAACATTAATCACCGAGTCCTCCGTATTTGTTTTCACGTAAAATACTGCTGCTGTTTATGCTTTCCGAAAGTTCACGTAGAATGGGTACATTTTTAAAGTAACTATTTAACGTACACGGTGAACTGGATTTATATACTTCGTGACAGTGGAGGGAAGGTAAGGATAGGGGTAACAGATCATAACCTCAAAACTTTCCTCCAAACGATTCATAACCCCGAACAACGCCGGGTACTTCAGCTAGTAATTTATAAAGTAGGAAGAAATTGCTCGTTCAGACCCTTTTAAGTTTGCTAAGTTCATATTATGGTCAAATACATCCATATCGTATAAATATTTGTTACCAAGACGTAAACGTTGTTTTGGGGAATGAAAACTGTAATATGAATGGGATATACATTTATTACGTAAAATGTTAATGTTTGTCTAATAGTTCGATTCGGTATGTGTAGACTGATCAAACGCCGGAGTTCAGAATAATCGAATTTCGAGTTGAATATTTTTAATAAGAAGATTAGGTCGTTTATTTTTCGTCTGTTTTCTATAGTTGGAAAATTTAAAATATTCGTTAACAACAAGTCATTTATGTTTTCTGAAAGATAGGCTTATAATTAATGAAACGTGGGAATTTTCTTTGGATTTTTTCGACAATATGAATATGATTATTATAAAAGGAAGAGCACAATATGGAATTATGTTCTATTAGGCTTCTAACTATGGATATGGATGACAATTGTATGACTTAATTATTCTTAATATAAACCTTGACGTTGTGATGAATTCGAGTCTTAGCAGGAAAATCTTTTTTTTTATACTTTAAAATAATTCATGTAAATTTAGAGTCTCGAAGGATAAGGGAGCGTTGCACATCTTAGAACGATTTCGAGGTGGCTGAAAGGAAAGTACCAGAGCTTCATAGAACTCATAGAAGGAGAATTTATTGTAAAAACATTCCTTAATAATGAATTATGACTTGTGACTTGTGAATCCTAAACAAACATATCGAAAGCGACGATAACGGGATTATACAAAAACGAACACTTGAAAAGAATACATGTGAATGTTACAGGCTGGGTTACAAGATGTACACAGAAATATTCCAGTGACGGCGGGTGGTATAAACTCGGCGATGGAAAAATATCCGAAATAATCGTTGATTGGATTGGAGAGTTGTGCAATTTCGGCGTGAATTACGTATTTGGAAAGGGGGAAGCAGATAGAAACATTGTCTAGATTACCATTTTGGGTAAATATAATGATTTACAAGCATATTAATTGACATACTAAATAGAATCAACACGGTGTAGTTGATGTTAAAAATTAACTAGTTGCTATGGTTCGAAGCCGCAAACTAGTGCCTCACCTAAAATACCTAAAACAAATTAAATAAGGATTTTTCAACGACCCGAGTATAAGTCTTGGAGACGCCGCTGTAATCGGTAACAGTTAAAATGAATAGGAATCCTGCGACGCGTTGAAAGATGAGCGCGGTTTGTTTCGGGATAAGACATAATGTTAGAGAATCTCAAGGGTTTTGGATGGCTGCAGGTAGTAAATTATCAAAGTTATGATTGTATGAAGGCGAGAATTCTTCTTTTATGGGAGGGTGATAAATTAGGTACCAACGTTTAAAGCAAGGTGTTGAAATAATGAAGTTATCGAGGCACGTTGAAGAATTAAATAATGCGACATCTCTAAGAATCAGGAATTAATTATTGATTTTAGAAATGAGTTGGGATTCTACCTATCCTTAGGACTGAAGATAATAAATTATCAAGTTAGTGACGAAATTGTTATGAATAATATATCCAGATGCGCATTGAGAGACCAGTGTGCCTGCTTTGTTAATATTTTGTATGCGATGAAATAAATAAAAACTTATAATGAGTAAGTAGTTCGATCTTGAATGCGATTTGAATGCGATTCGGTGTCCAGCGCAACTGGGAAGCTGCCTTTTATTCTGCATTCAGATTTACGGTTTTGTGAGGAATGGAGTAGGATATAGGTATAGTCTTGATGACTTCGATTATGAAATTGAGCTTACCCAGGTTTAAGTCACTAGCTGCAGGTCCAAGTTGTCGTTATCTATATAACTCTTAGATGTAAATCACTAATTATAAGCCAGAATTAGGAAATTTCTAAGCTGTAAGCCATTAGTAATAAAACTAATATGTAAATCATTAGATATAGTCTAAGTGATAGGGTATATATGGTGGAAGTGGCCCATTTGTTATTGTTATTATTGTTGCCTGAGCGGATTTCTTGGCACGCGTGAGTGCCAAATGTACCGTGATACTAGCAGGAACGGTACCTATTTTGGTTCGATAGTGGGATCAAACAGTAAGTAAATATCTTACTCAGAATAGTTGGTTTATAGGAGATAATTTAAAAGAATTATAAATTCGTTTAAGTTGGCGAAGGATACCTAGTACGGACCTGTGCGTCGAATAACGGGAAGATAGTCGGTTTTTTTGGAGAGTTGGGGAGAAGGTAGGTAGTCGATTCGGAGGAGGGGGATAGTGAGTTTTAGATAGTCAGGGAGGGTGGTTGTTTTTGATTTGATAATGCGAGTGATATAGCGGGTTATAGATAGGCAGATAGGGTAGTTGGGTTTTTAGAAGACGGGAGCGAATGTGGTGGTTTTTTTTGAGGAAGGAGTCTGTCCTAGAGGTTGCATGGTTTTTTGCATGCATAAAAATACGTGACAGTGGTAGTTGTTTTGCGGGTTTTGTGTGTGAAATTAAAATAATATATTATGGATATGCACTAAGAAGTAGGGTAAGTTTTTTATTAATTTACTAACAAGTACATTAACCCGTTTCTTAACATTTGAAAATCCAATAACGTTAGACAGTTGGCCGCGAGATAAGTCGGAAGAAATAGTTGATTACGGGCGTATCGGTATTTAAGTAATTAAGAGTGGGGTTTTTCTGGACTTCAAAAATTTCATCTTAAAATAAATAAAGTGATTTTGTGTTCAAATTAATAATAATTTATTTATTAAAATTTTCTTAAAGACAGTTCGTCTCGAGTTGATACGTCGTTAATTGCGTGCGGAGTGATTAAAAAGTGTTTTTCTGGACTTCAAAAATTTCATCTTAAAATAAATAAAATATTTGTGTTCAAATTAATATTAAAATTTTCTTAAAGGCAGTTCGTCTCGAGTTGATACGTCGTTAATTGCGTGCGGAGTGATTAAAAAGTGTTTTCTGGACTTACAAAGTTTCATTTGATTTGACATCTTACAATTAATATTATATTAAAATAAATTCCCTTAAATAGTTTGATCTAATACAATAATAGTTTCATAAATAGTGAAATTTCCTAAAAATTAATAATACTTAAATTACGTTGAAGATTCTAAAAGTTGCAATTAAAGTTGATAACAATATATTTGATTTAATTTTCTCAAAATTGTTAGCGCAATGTGATAAAAATAATAATTTAATAAATGTTGAAAATTTCTAAAATTAATAAAGTTATTTGTTTAAAGATTTTTAAAAATTGCTTCTGTGAATTAATTAAAATTGTTTAAATGAAATGTGATTTAATTCATATTTTGTGTTGAACTAAATTCATTACGAGTTTAAGAAAAATTAAATATAATTGCGTTTAAAATAATTTAGTGAAAGTTTAAAAACAGCTGAGTCTTAGTTTCATATAATTCATTTTTAATACCTAGCGTGGGATTAATTTCGTCAAAGAAAAATGATAAAGTTCTAAAATATTACCAAGCGTTCGGTTTACGGATTTAAAAACAACAAAAATTAAATATTGTTTAATAATATCCGGATTGAGAGATCATTAAATTTGAAGAAATAGTACAAATCGGTAGATCACGAATTGAAATTAGATAACGCTAGATTGTTATTAAGTAAATATTTCTTAAATTAGATTAAACATTCCAGGCAGGGAAGTTCAATATTTTCTGAATCTTCATATTGGCGTGTATAACCCGTCTGGAAAAATTATGAATTTGTCGGAATTCAGGTGAGTCAATTTAATATACAATTTTTCAGATTACCCGGGGAAGGCGAGGATGGAGATATGAATTATATTTCTAATGACTTATAAGTACATGTGTGTATGGATATATATATATATATATATGAAATGTATAATGTATCTATCAAATCTATATGGCCGTTATTTATTTTATCTTTATTTATATACAATGTTTAATATGTATATATATAAAACCAATTATTATATTTATGTATATTTCCTATAAAAACAATTTATTTTATTAATATATATATTTTCCTAACATATAAATTCAAAACTAACGTTACTAAAATTACCAACATCCCAAACGATTTTTATTAATTCAAAGATCGTTATCATTCTAAAATAAACCAAGTATCTAATTGTTATGCTTCCTGACGGGGGTCTCTGACACTTAATAACTGTCGCATATCTCAATGACACACTTCCTCGACTGTTATTAAAACTAGGTCAACATTCCAAACCACACCCTCTTTTATCGAAGTATGTAGATACGTATAAGTATATATATATTCGAATTTCAGTACATCTTACGAAGAATAAGTACCTTAACAAACGTCGACATTTAATTGAAAAATAACTATCATCTTTTGCGATGAACTATCATCTTTTGCGATGAACTATCATCTTTTGCGATGAACTATCATCTTTTAGAAATCACGTATCTGTAGTTTGCGTACATAAATATTTTTATAGCGCCATTTTCATGGAAATATTCAATTCAAAGGCGCTCCACACCCGTTCGAACATATTGATGAATTCAACAGAACAAACAAAAACCCACATTATTAGAATTGTCAAAATAAGCATAATCATTCGTCGACAATACGTTCCCAAGTTATGTTATAAAATTAATTTTATCTTCGACTTAGGTTTTCAAGGTTCAGGCCTTGCGAATTTTGGGCTTTTTGGAGTCCTACCTTTTCTCCAAACAAAAAATCAATCTACAGTTAAATTCAAACTACATGAGATAGCAGGGTCTCATTAAATCAACCTGTCAACCAAACCAAAAGTAATCTATTATATATATTGTATTATCACTTTCATGTATTTTGATATGTAATATGTCTGAATATCTGGCACAGATTCACGACCTGTGTTGGAGATGTCAGATCCACAATTTTCTGGGAAAACTGGAGTATTGTGGATTATAAAAACTCGTATTGTTTACATATATTTATAATTTGTACCTATCGATTGGGCAGAAATAATTGCTGATTTAAGCGTGGTTATCTCTGAACTTTTGATGCGGGGGACGGCCTTTCAACCCGGACTTTGCAAAAATTCGCAAGTATATAATGTTGTTTGACGAGGGGACGGAACCGGTTTGATCTCCTTTAAATGTAACTGTCTGGAGGACGGGAATTCGGAGGGTCTCGGACCCATGGATAAGGAAGGTGCTCTTTCCGTCGCGGTACAGGGGATGACCAATAGCGCACGAACTAAAAGAAGAGGTTACGTATACCGATTTGGTCAGGCTGTGCGTCTGTGAAGAGAGAGTTACTGACCGGAAACGTGGTCATCTGAGTACTTTAGGGGTAGGTCTGGAGCCGAATTGCAGCAAAACAAACCGTATTCGATCACTCGTCATAACAAAAGCTGTGAAAACTAAAACCTAATCATGTAATTTTCCCAAATTTAGGAGAGGATGGAGATGGCGCCAAAACAAGTAAAACTGTACCTTTTAACCATGAAATTCATTGAAACTAATCCATGTAGAATAACACTTAGCACGATGAGGAAAGGCGATAATACTGTGATCATCACATTCATGTATACCAAATTTAAAATTGAAACTACGTCGTATTATATAGATCAGGAATAGTGCAATTAGTATAGCTTAGAAGCTAAGTTTTCCCATTAAAACTCACGATAGAAGAAAAATAGAAAATTTAGGGGTGAAGTTAGGAAAATGCTAGTCTTCCTATAGGAAATTAACGTAGATTGCATAGTAGGATAATAATAGAGAGTCCAGAACATTAAAGTCTAAGATAGGAGTAATGTTAGGAATATGAATTCTGTCAATGGTATGCGAGAGTCTGCCTACGCTACAAAGAATAGGGGTTACCACAAAATAAGACCTTGTTTTTCCAATAGTCTGAACCAAAAATCAGAACACAACGTAGACTCCGGAAAAGCTTGGGAAATTGACCACATTGGAGTGCAAAAATACCGTGAAAATTAAGAAAATCGGAAACACTCGAATGTTAGCATAGGGCTAGACGTTACACGCTGGCCAAGGAGGAGAAAAACCTCAAATTGAAAGGAAAACTACAAAGAGTTTTCCAATCACATTAGTTAGGAAAATTTAAGGCAGCAGTAGAGGAGTCATCTTAAACCGGTGGCGCGAACGGAGGTCTATTGCTAAATTAAATCATAAACGAAGGAAGGGCGGGCCATCACATCTTTAAAGGTCAGTGGGGGGGGGGACCATCTCAACGTTTAATACCCTTATTCACAATTTATTGAAAGTGGGCGGTGAATTTTAGTTTCTTATCCATAATTATGTCAAGATAAGAAAATAACACATGTTTTATTGGAAAATGTTAAAGGTATGCATTTTTCTACACTTAAATATAAGTTGTTTTGTGAATCCCAGTTATTTAGCATATCAATGTAAAACTGAAGAATTTCACACTGGTTTGAGGTGGTTATTTGTCTATATGGTCTTAATCTGTTACTGAAAGCAATTTTAGATAATACAGGATTCTTTTCCATATTTCCCTTTTTAAGAGGAACGGCTGCGCTGCCTGTTTCATACAAATCTTAATTTTGGATTTGAAGCCAAAATACTAACCTAAACTTAATGATATATATTTTAATCAAAATATATAGGAAATATCTATTACGGATTAATTTTGTATGAAACAGGGCGCCCAGCCGTTCCTCTTAAGTAAACAGACATCTCGGGTTATGAACAACCTGACAATATTAAATAAACTCCTATAACCATCACTATAAGCGAAAAATATTGCTGGTGCAATTACGGAATACTAAGTTAGTAGAGGCAGTGAACCCAGCGCAATAGTCAGCTCAGCCATCTCAAATTTCGCATACATGGATGATCGTCCATTATGTCGATGTCTAAAACGAACCGCCTTTATTTCCTAAAATTTGGAAGTATTTTCTGTTGTCGTATATAGCCTTGTTTAATGACTGCTGTTATTTTTTTTTTTGCGTACTATGTAACACATACCCGATTGTTATAATTCTAATATCTTCGATGGCGTCCTTCGTTGGAAAGGGATAAAAGGGTAATATTATGAGTTACACTGATATAAAACTGACTACAAAATGGACAAAAACTGGAGACATTTGAGGCAAACCTATCTCCAAAGCTAGACGCATTATTACGGAGAAACCTGCCAACAGAGGCAACTAAACTGCTTGTCAATTCGTACGTTGTGTCACGTCTAGATTACTGCAACGGAATATATGAGTCTCCCCAAATACCAAATTAACAAATTGCAATCAGTATTCAAGGCTGCAGCAAGACTTATCACCGGCGTATCTAAATATTCTCGCATTTCAGAGCATCTCAAAAATATCCACTGGCTCAAATGTCCTGAAAGAATCCAGTTCAAGCTCTGCTGGATGATATTTAAGTCACTTAACGGAATGGCTCCGGTTTACTTATCAGAACTGTGTATTCCCGAAAATACCAACTCACGGCAGTCCACCCTTAGGTCAGCATCGTCATCAGCTATCGGCAGGTTAAGAATGACTTAAGAATTATCAAAGACTCAACAGAATTCAGAACTAAACTTAAAACACATCTTTTCAGACAATCGTGTCCATAAATTAAAGAAATTCACCTGGAAATTGCTAAGCTAGGCTAGCCGGTTAGTAGTTACCTAAAGTCATTAAATAAATAAAATAAAAATAAAATAAAAAAATTCACGCATCGGTGTGCAAATGCGTCCACAGCCCGCAACACTGTAAATAACCAAAGTGTAAAATAAAAAAAAATAAAAAGTTCATATTTATTAAAAGCTTCTTACGCTTCTTAAGGTAATTTTATAGATATTTTTGAGTCCTAAAATTCATTTTATGAATACTTTCCAGTCCTAAAAATTATAAGTATCTCAATAAATACCAACTCTTCTTGTGCCACCAATCTTCTAATAAATGTAACATCAATAGAAAAGGAGCAACAAATAACCATGTAAAATTATCATCTCTATAAATAAATTTTCTAATAAAACTGTGTTCATCTGAAGCGACCTGCCAGGTAAGCATGTTTTTCTGTATCTGTTTGTATATAATTAGTTAAGAAATATTTGTACAGCGCCCTTGGGGTGATTTTTCACAAAAACGGCGCTATACAAATCATACAATTATCATTATTATTATTAAGACCTATGTAAAAGTAGAAAACAGTTATTTTTTTATATAAATAGATATTCGGGGGTTAGAATCTTAGACACTTTACAATAAGTGATTTGAGATTTTCTCATTTCATAGAGATCATTAAAACTTTGTTTATTTCCACAAGTTTTGGTACAATCCAACATAAATACTGCGAACATCTAATGAAACATCACACTCTTTACATCGAAAGCTACGAAATAATGCTCACACACGTGTTTCATGGTGTGTTAGTTTCCTCGACGTGAACTCCGTGGTTTAATAACTTGTATATATTATTATTTACAGGATATTCCCAGAATAGGTGATTGCTTTTCAAATTCGGTAGCAGACTGTGGCAGATTTTATTAGAGAAAAGTTTGTCAGCTCTAGAGGTATAGATATCTGTACCATAGTAATTGTTTCCACGAACTCTGGAATGGAAACCTAACCTCGCGACTGTGTTAGTTGTTTATATCCACCTGTGATCTAAAAGAAAATTGACACGTTTCCAGAAAACCTTTGTTGGAAAATATTATTTTAAAGAAACGTTATATTAAAAGTATCTTCATTAATATTTTTATTTAAAATACATATATTTTTTAATTTAATATAAATACATATAGAAAATTTAATAGTACAGATATAATATTACCTAATTACAAAAAAAGTATAAATTTACTTAACAAAAAGTGCCCAATTCAATAGAGAAAGATTTATAGTGTTTGAGTTGGGGAGCACCGCCATCTAGCGACAGTAGTGAATAAATAAAAATAATAGAAATAAAAGTACATCAAGAATGTAATATAGATAATGTTTGTGTTGTTGTACATGATAGTTACTACAAAATAGAAGACTTAAAGTACGTGATACTAGAAATGCAACAATAAGGCGCATACAAGATATAAACATATTACATTCATATTTCGAAGATATACTCGTACTTTAACTATCCAGCGGTATGGTTTAATTTTATTGCTAAGAAAATATGTATTATGCCTAAATTAAATAGCAGCGTGCTCCACGATCTTATCTTATGATCTGAATATTATCAATTGTTCAAATTATTATAAGCAATAATTATTATCTGAAAAATCATACAAATTGAATAATCTTCCGAGAAAAAATACATGCTGCCGACGGGACTCGAACCCGCGACCTTTCGTTTACCGGACAAGTGCTCTACCACTGAGCTACGGCAGGTTATTCATTACCCGCCAAATTAGTCAACATGTACTAGTTCTTCAGACTACAATGTATTTTTTCTCGGAAGATTATTCAATTTGTATGATTTTTCAGATAATAATTATTGCTTATAATAATTTGTTTAATATTTGTGCTATGCATAAAAATCTTGTCTTGTAAACATTAGTTTAATCATTTAAAATAATAATATCTGGCAAGTAAAAAATATTCTTACAATAAAATGTAGATTCGATAGAATCTCGACGCCATCTAGTGAGAGAGTTAGCACTTACAACGCCTTTCCCACAAAAATAAAGATGGTTGTTTCCAGTGAGAGAAAAAATGTAATAAGCAATGATTGTAGTCTGAAGAACTAGTACATGTTGACTAATTTGGCGGGTAATGAATAACCTGCCGTAGCTCAGTGGTAGAGCACTTGTCCGGTAAACGAAAGGTCGCGGGTTCGAGTCCCGTCGGCAGCATGTATTTTTTCTCGGAAGATTATTCAATTTGTATGATTTTTCAGATAATAATTATTGCTTATAATAATTTGTTTAATATTTGTGCTATGCATAAAAAATCTTGTCTTGTAAACATTAGTTTAATCATTTAAAATAATAATATCAATTGTTCATTCATTATTTCCTAAAAATCCTGTGCTACAGTCATCGACTAACAATATCTACTAGAAATGGCATATGACAATACATAATACAATTATGATCAACTGTACCCGATGACTACACCCTCGAGCTTCAAATAAGAGAAATCTTATTACCGTGGGTATATAGAAATTTTTATTAAAAAATCTATTTTTTGAGAAGCTGTACCTTATCATTTTATCAAAAGAATAAATAACTTAGTTTACACCACTTTATTTATATACAATCAACATGTTTCATGAACAATGTTCACATCATCAGGATTAGTTGTATACTAAACTTAAAAATCAAATATAGATCACATATTGTTGGAAAGGGTAGAAGGAAGGGGAATGGGTAAGAGTGGGGGAAGGTTATTACAATTAGGGATTATGTGATCTATATTTGATTTTTAAGTTTAGTATACAACTAATCCTGATGATGTGAACATTGTTCATGAAACATGTTGATTTAATATAAATAAAGTGATGTAAACTAAGTTATTTATTCTTTTGATTAAAATAATGACATCACAAAGTGAAACCCTTACAGAAGAAATTTTCTTCAAAAAATTATCATTTTATATAAATTTCTTCAATAAACGTATAATTACTTGTGTTGTCATTATTATTAAAATTAATTAGAAATATTTTGTGGTCTCCACAAAATATTTCTTATTAATTTTATCTATAATTTTTAATCTAATTTCATATTTTCGTAAGCTTGCCAATATTTTTTTGTAACATTGAAAGAATTTTTTGTTTTTATCGTAGACCTGATTTGCGGAAAATGGATTGACAGACGACATGTATGTTATTAATAACAAAAAAATCGAAGAACTGATACAAAATTCTTGCTACCGTTTCAGTAAAACCATTTTAATGTTCATGTCTGTTCATTTTATACTTTGTCGCAGTACAAGAGACGGCATGAACATGAAACTGTATTATGGGAACTGCAACTCAATGCGATTGGAGTACATATCGGGTAGGCGCTCAAAGGAGGAAATCTCAAAGAAAACAATCTCGTACCATCATCTCCCCACCCCTTATCTCTAGGCCAATAAGAAAGCTTTATTGTGACTCGTTACCGGAGATAAAGGAGAAAAATGAGGAATCATTTGTTTTACTGTTTCGGAAGATCTGCTGCGGCTCGATCGATGTTCGATGGAAGCATTTAGGAGCCTGCATTTCCTCTCAGATTGTTGGCTTTGATTTGATTCGTCGCTCTCAACACAAAAGGGCGTATCTCATATTTCGCAACTTTCCAGGAGAGTCATAAAAACAATTTTTTTTGCCGGATTCTCATACTTTTTTTTACATTTTACGCTAATGGGGTTTTAATTTTTAATTTATTTATTTATTTATTTACGGACCAAAGTCTAATTACACAAAATACATAACAAGAATTTAAATAAATAAGAGCTAGAGAAAAATAACAGCACATACATAATACAAGAATGAAACAATAACAAAAATAGGAAAAAAATATACATTTGAGAGAACATTCAAGTCAAAGCCTGAACATGGTTTTAGTAGAGTCCATGATTTTAGACATTCTAATTAATAATCTTAGAGTTCTAATTTCGTAAAACCCTACAAAAGTCATTAAGACTGGCATCAAAAATTTCAAGGCCCTGGCTTGAGTTAATTAATATACTTTTTTCGGTAAAAACACTGTTTTCTTGCTCTCCTGTAAAGTTGCTAAATATGAGATACGCCTATTTGTGTTGTGGGCCACGAAATGGTCAACTTTATGTACCGCCATTTTGTAATAAAATCACCCCAGGGGCGCTTAATATTGTTTATAAACGATTTACCAAAACTGATGCATACAAATTTTGCGCATCGTACCAATTTTACGTATCCACTAAAATATATTAATTGATTGTGTTATAATAAGGTACTTAGAAAATTTATTGTGCGAATGTATTTGGTTCGGGTTAGGGTATTGTTATTATTATTTATACCTTTTATTATTACCTTTCTTACACTATAAGCTTGTGAAAAGAGGTTTATTATACATGACCTCACAATTTGGAGAATGGGAATTCTTCTGAGCTCCAGCACTGTACATTTGCTAAAAGGACTCAAAGGATTGAGAGATAAGGACTTATTTCTTTCATAAGCGGATATAGCTCTGCTACCATCCGAAGGTGCAATGTGGAAATGTCAGATTATACGGATTGTTAAAAAGTTTATAAAACTTGTAAAAGTACAGGCCCCACGATGCAGCGTCAGTATAATAGATCACCTGGAGGCAGGGCGAAGGGCGCCCGACTCCAAGCTTACGTGGATAGCTCAGCGGTTAGAACAGGTAACCCTTCTTCTGCAGCTGTGAGTCGGCAACAGCCTCATGCCGGGCTCAGTGGAAAAGGGTACTCAACTACCAAAGAAAAGATGCGAGCTTTCTAGGCGGGTTTATTTTACGGGAAGGCAATCACAGTGGGTACACATGGGGAAGCATATACGAGTACAAGCAAATTACTGGATATATAAAATTTCCACATTTTTCGACCTCGCAATTGCATGAAAGAAAGTCAACATAGTATTACTATGATGATTATTTCGTTGGTGAAATTGATCTAATTAATAGAGGTACCAACAGATGGCGCTGATACGTTTGTGATTTATACCGAAAGGCAAAGACTTTTCGGCACTAACACAAACGAGTCTACACACGTGTACATTTTTGTGTAGAATACAGTGAACGTTTGAATATGCCACGTGCGTCATTTTGTATACTTAGTTCCTGCTTTTCCTAATCTTCGCGCGTTGTTCTGAAAGTATGGATTGATTTCTTGTAATAACTTTGTAAATTTCAATATTTTTTTATGCCAGTAAGGTAGGGTAGGATGTGCTTATGTCCCTATATGAAATGCATGCCTATGGGGTAAAAGGGATGGTTGGAAAGTACCTGGCTACTCAGATACGGTTGCCAAACACGGCTAAAGCCATTTCAAGCAACTTTTCGATTCCGAATGAACACGTATTCATATCGTTGAAAGAAATTAGAGTTTTTATTTCATTGTAAAGCTGACGATTGGAGTGAACAAAACATCTTTCAAATTCAAGTACACAACACTCCTCCACAAATATTTAGATAGTTATAGTTTTCGAGAGTTTAATTTGGGCTTTATTAAATTATATTCCTCCCGAGAGTGCATCATAAAAATAAATATGCGAATCTGCATATTTTTAGCGTTCATATTTTTTTTAGTGAGATATAAACTGAAGGGCGCCTCCCATAAAGAAGGCCCGTAAAAGGGAGAAAAACGGGAAATATCTCGGCCTAACGCATCTCCAGACCTTAGAAGAGGAAATGAGATTGCCTTTACTACGTAAAAAGATCATTTTCCCTGACACTTGGCATAAAAATGTATCCATTCTGGAATATTTCGTATCTGGATTCGGCGCTTTCAGGACCAAGTATGCAAAATGTTCGAAATAATTCTAAAACGCTTGGTATAGGATAGAAATCCCAACCAGAGTTGACCCGAACACAGTACTAGCACAAATGCCTTCCTCGCATACAGCATATTTGAAATTCGACTTCATGAAAGAAGTTCTGGTGAATTGAAAAAAAATAAATGAAGTAATGAAAGTAATGAAAGTAACAAAATAATATCAAATCTTTCCGGGTGTTACCAGTATTTTTAAACAGTATATTTGTTAACACGTTGACATGATGGGGTCATTGGGGTTCAGTTGAAAACAGGTAACTTCGTTGAGTGTCAAGTAACTGTTTTTTACGGGTAATCTGCACACGGTCCAGTGGGAAGATTACCAGTCGTCTCGATGTTGGTGTTGGAAGCCTCAGAGAGCAGGTGGTACTTCCGGTAGGGGGAGGTTTTGGTGCCGGGCGGACACGCGTTTCGGCTTTCGCTTGACGACCGGTTTCAGACGGTTCAAGAGGATGATCAGCAGGATGCCAGAGGCGCTCGACTGCTGTCCGGTGGTGATTCCTGCGGTGGTGGATATGTGCCTTGATGGGATCACGGCGCTGGAGGGCAGGAGGCGAAGGGCACTCGACTGCACTCGAACGGTGGGCGTTGGGGTTCGGCGGTTCCTCTGGGCTGGGGATGCAAGTGGCCTGCTTGCTTTGTAGGAGACGGGAGTCTCGACTACGACCACTGGCCGGACGGTCTCTACTGACTCGTCTCTGTCCACTACTCATGCTTCGGCCAAAGTCCCCCTTTTTAATCATATCCGAACTCTTCTTCGGGTTCCTTCGTGAACTCCGAACTGTGGCTCGGTGGCTTTTAATTAGTTCGCTGTTAATCCCCTTAACTGCCTTCTTCTGGCGACTGCGAAATTCCCGGGATTTAAAGCCGGGCGTTTGTAAATTACCCTCAGGTAGACAGACCTCGGGTATCGTATTATGGATTAGAATAAATCGGTGTTTCCCGCACTTATGGCTTGTATCAACGAGTTGTCCTTATCTCGCAAAAAAACCAATAACCATCCGTAAATAAGAAAAAAATGTATTTCTCATTAATGTTTGACAAGGCATCACCGTCGGTATAGTGTATACATATGGACCAATACAGAAAAACCTATGTTTGTGTTGTTTATGTCGGTTCTATTTAAAAATACGTAATTAATAGTGATTAAATAATTAAAAAACACTTTTTTAAACACTATTCCGCTTTTGATTTTTGTTCGTTAAAAGCGGAATAGTCTTTAAAAGTGTATTTTATTTAATCGTTAAAATGGAATTCCACCATGTATTAACAGTTTCAAAAATATAAATATTCTAATTAACAGTGTTTACTTAGATCTGAGTTTTGTTTCGGTTGCCATTGTTAAAAAAACTATACTGGGTTTAAGTTTAATATTTACTTATTTTAAGCGCTCAAAATTCTACATGTGTGAATTTAAATAAAAAATCAAGTTATTATCTATTTAATTAATATGTTTAAAGTCCTACTTATTACTATAATATTTGTAGTTTAGAATTATTGCTACTCGCTTTTTTTCTAAAAATCGTTGAATTAAAATCTCACGTAAAGATGGATAACACTATTTGTTTAATAAGTGTTATCGGTTAATAAATAATTTTATATTTGGTTCTGAAATATTACAAACCACCTGACGGAAAACCGTGAAAACTCGATTGATTTTTCTTGCCGTTTCTGTAGGGTAAGCTTTGTTCTTAGCATTATTCAAAGTTCGAGAGTTCTCCAATAGATGTCGCTCACTGCACGAAAAACAAATAATATATATTTTTTTTATATCTGATCATAGAATCATTATTGCGCCTTGTTAGCAATTATTAATCATTGCGTTATTAATTTAACTATTAAACAATTTTTTGGTATTAATTAAAAGTATCTTTTTTATATTTAAACACAAAGCATGTGTTATATCTACATATTATTGGCAATTTTTATTATGTATCTGAAAATATATTTTCACTTAAAGCAAGTAAAAAAAAAAATAATCCTTCAAGTAGCATTTTGTAACTATCTTTTATAAAAGAAAAATAAAGATTAAACTATATATATATATATAGACATTTTCCCTCAACGGATTTTGAACCAACATAAAAAAAAATATATATTTTTTAGATGAATTAGTACCTGCCTAATATTATATTCATTAAAATTATTTTTCTTGTATAAACTAAATGATTGGCGAATATAATTTTTGCTAGGAAAATCCCCTTTGGGCACATTCCTTTTAACGCTTTGATAAAAAAATATTATAAAATATAAAAAAAAATTGTATTAGATATTTAAAAAATATAAGAAAATCGAATGGCATAAAAAATAAAATAATAATAGATATTATTATTATTAAAATTTATATTAATAATATTGTAAATGTAGTTTTTAATGTGAACATAAATTTAGGATAATATTAAATTTATTATTATTAATAATATTTAATTGACTATTAACATATTTCTAATTTCTAAAATTTCATATTTATCTAATTGTAAACCAGTTGTATTTGTATGTAAAAAATTTAAACCTTTATTTATGTCAAAAGCATGAATTGTTTCCAAAATATTCAGAATAATTATTGTTACTTAAACACCTTAGGTGCTCCTTGAAACTTTTTTTATACCGAAAACACTATTTTTCTATCATCTTTACATTTTTAATTAATTCTTTATTGCTTTCATCACTTATTCAAAATTTTTTTCGTGTTTTTAATTTGTTAAATTTTCTTATTATTTGTCTTGTCATTGTTTTTAGTAGGTATATTGTTTATCCTGGCGACGGGATCTTTACTTCTGAAAATGTTGATATTTACATATTAAATACAGTGGTTTTAAACAAAGCAATTGTTAATAAATTAATAAATTATATTAGTTATTAATAAATTTAAAAAAAAAAAAATACAGTAAAGTTTGTATAATTTCGTATTTAGACATTAGAAAATGAGCCATGGAATATTAAACTAGCGTAGAATCTCATAGAAGTCTTACTACCCGTTTACCTATGGACCCAAAGAGTCATTAGATAATGTAGTTTCATGGCTAAAACTGTTCCGTCTCAAAATACGCTGCATATCGGGAGGCTATAACAAAATTCAAATAGTAGCTCGGGTTCCTTGGCAATGAATTACGTAATTAGGCTCACAGGAAGTAATTTTGTCTGATTGCTAATTAGCATATTATGTCAGTTGGCACATAAGTCTAAGGAAGTATTTTACATAGATCAAACACTCCTTTGATGTAATTAAAGACCATGTGGATAATTGTGATTGAGCTTTTGTTGTTAGCACAATCCAAATATTCGTAGCTTTTTGATGGGAACATTTAAACTGATTATCCCGAAGTTTTTCGTGTATCTTGAAAAATATGGTAATTAATAATTTGTTTTGAATTTATTGTTATTATTTCTTAAGGTTGCAAATACATTCCATGTGCCCAACTTCAGGGACTTCTACAGAGATAATTTTTTTCTCGAGGTGGTAGAAAATATAACGGGGACAGAACGTTATTATTATGTGTCGATTTGTAACATCTTAGATGGATCCAGCGGCTATTAAAAAAAATCTTATAAAAAGATATGCATAAGACGGCCTCCATGGTCGAGGGGTGAGGCTCTCGACTACGAGTCCGATGGTCGCGGGTTCAAATCCCGGCGGGCGCAAGTAAATTTAATTTAATTAATTTGTGCTGTTTTACAATTAATTAATTTTAAAATAATATTTAGTATATTTGCCCATGTTCCAGAGTGGAAGATACTTTCAGTATCGCCCTGGTGAAAGACACCCATTCAGAATTAAAACGTTGCTTGAAATGGCTTTTAGCCGTGTTTGGTGACCAGATCTGAATAGCCAGGTTTTTCCTGACCTTCCTCTTCCCCTTCTCCTTCCCCTCCCCAATACCTTCAGCCTCACAACATTCCCCAATTGGGAATGCCATAGTCTCACTGGCTCCAGATGGTTGGGAGCAGTTGAGACTCTTCGGTATTCATATAAATAAATAAAAAGACATGTTTATTATTATTATCAAACACCTCTACTCTCTACTAAGGAAGTTATCATGTTTTTAAGTTAATCACACATAGCAATTTATTTCATCGGGGGGGGTAATCGCATTCATTTCTTGTTCAAGAATACATGTTATTTAGAGCACCATTTCAGTGTTTTTTTTCACCGCTTCTACATTTTTCAACACTGTTCTAATACTCAACTTTACCTTGACATCAAAAAAGTCATGTCCCATAAAGAGAACATTGCCGATAGCGCGTAGACACAGGAAAAATCAATGAAATACTTTGATATGTCTAATAAAACAGCCCAAATCCGGTGTTCCAATAAAAATATACTTTGATCGGTTCAAAGAGTTGGGGAAATAAATAAATATTTTGATTGCCCGAGATGTCTGCTGCCGATAAGAGGCGGATCTCTGTTTAACACGTGAAATCAGCGTGAACCGAGTGACAGATTGAATAATGCCCTGTCTGGGAGCAGATATCGAATATATTCAGTGTAATTATGTATAATTCGAAGAAATAATATTTATCAGTGTCAATCAAAATAAACAAGTGAAAAACAATCACCTGTCAAGAATGCCCGCTTTATCTAGTGAATCCCCCTGCGTGAAAAAGAATTACCGCATAAGACTAGACTTGAATGGATTTAAACTATTAAGTTTTGTATTAATGTCTGTATTATTTAAAACACTTTTAATATCAGCAATTGTCTAGCCGTATAATGGCTTGAATGGATGCATTTTTCTCAAAATTTTACATGGATTTAATCTACCTTACGTAGGTCTGAAAGATGTACACTGGAACTAGCAGGATTATATTATTATATTAAGCAATCTTCGTGACATACGAGGTTTGTTCAAAATAAAAGGAAAATTTCGAATTTTTTCGAAAAGTATTTATTTTATTTAAAACGCTTTCCTTTCATTGGTCTCTTCAGTTTCGGGAATAGGAAAAAGTCGCAGGGAGCCAAATCTGGTGAATACGGTGGTTGAGGCATGATTATGGTGTTGTTTTTGGCCAAATAATCACGAACAAGCATTGATGTGTGAGCTGGTGCATTATCGTGATGCAAAATCCATGATTTGTTTTTCCACAATTCCGATCGTTTAAGCCGTATTGCTTCACGCAAACGTCGCATAACTTCCTTGTAGTATTCCTTATTAACCGTACGACCTGTTGGCGAGAACTCATGATGCACCACGCCATTGTAATCGAAGAAAAAAGTGAGAAAAACCTTCACATTTGATCGAACTTGGCGTGCTTTTTTCGGTCTTGACTCTTCTGGCCACTTCCATTGGGATAATTGGGCCTTGGTTTCGACGTCATAACCATATACCCACGTTTCATCACCAGTTATGACCCTTTTGATCAATTCTGGATCGTCGTTGACGTCATTTAACAACTCCTGAGCGATACTAATGCGACGTTGCTTTTGCTCAAATTGTAGCAATTTCGGAACAAACTTCGCTGACACACGTTTCATGCCCAAAACATCCGAGAAAATTGCATGACATAAGCCGACTGATATGCCAACATCCTCTGCAATTTCCCTAATAGTGATTCAACGATTTTCCAAAACCATTTTCTTCACTGTTTCGATGTTTTCTTCGTTTGTTGACGTGGTTGCAACTCCAGGACGATCATCGTCATTAACATATTTTCGGCCTTCTGTAAAGCGCTTGTACCACTTATAAACACTTTTTTGAGACAAAGTAGACTCGCCGAATACCACAGTCAATATTTTAAGTGCGTTGGAGCACTTTATTCCATTTTTAACGCAAAATTTAATAAATATTCTTTGATCCATTTTTTTCAAAAGTAAAAAATCGAAGAACACACAAAAACGTGACTAACCTTTCCAGTTGTCAAAAACAAACCACTAATCCAAAATGGCTGATAATGCTATATCATACATATCATAAACATATATGTACCAACATAACAAAAAAAAACGGTAATCGAATGTACACAGCCTGCGAAAATTCACCTTTTCTTTTGGACAAACTCGTTCGATAATAGTGTATTTAATGCTATTACAAATCATATGATGTGAAAAGAAGAACGGGCGTTATTTACCTTCGAACAAGTTCAATCACTAATAGTTACATTGTTTTTTTCTTTTAAAGCAATGTGTCTTACAACAGATGTATAGCAATTTTGTAAGGTTATTTAAGCAGTAATATCACGACACCCATACGTAGGCAGAAACCAGGATAATCTGATCGAGAAAATCGCAAAATTCGAAAAAACGTCGCCGCGCGCTAATTTTAGCGGGAACAGTGATTTTTTTTATAGATTCTCTTTAGTGACCGAATATGATATTTCTGAAATACTAAAATAGTTAGAATATTAAAAAACAAATTGATTAAATACGAGAAAGACCCTTCTCTTTCTTTCAAGTACCTTTAGGTAGGTAATAAGATATGTACGTAAAATTTAATTAATATTGGAAAGGGTGTCATCGTACTAAGAGTAATTGTAGGTATCAAGTGGAAAATAAGTTTTTTTCCTTGAGACAATAATGAATTTAAATGGACAGAGTAAAGATAAAAATTTTTGCAAAATAAAATATTCATCTTTTTTGCTTTCCCATAAGTAATCACTTTATTTGGTTATAATTAATAGCTGTTAAAACTTATTTTTTAAAGTTTGCCAAGCGTTATCACACGTTTAATGACACCTGAACAGCGCCAATGTACAGATATTACTTAATATTACTGAAAACGTAGAGATATTAATGTTTATATAATGATATTGTGTTTTATATATTACGAAACAATGTTATTAGTTATGTCACCATAATAATATATTAAACCGATTGATAACGCTCCCAACTGATGCCTTTTGTGTCAGGGGGTCAATGTTTGATTTTATTTTATGATCATAAATAAATTAATCGTTTGCTTGTTTTACCGGTTGTAAAAACAAAACCACGAAAAAATAATAATGTAGGCAATTGATGAATATGTTACCTGTTTGCTTTCCTTCTTATTCTTTACGTATATCTCTTCAATATTGTCATATGTCAATCATTTCTCATTCGAATTAATTTCCATGGCGGCAAAACTTTTTCTTGTGATGATTTTATGTTGTGAGCTTTATCGGTCAAAGTTGTCAAAAAAACGGTGACGATTTTCTCTAAAGAGTTTGGGTTGTTAACTCCCGTAGAAACATTAATAAGACGATCGTATTGTAATTATACCTCAGTTATGAACAGCTCGCTATTCAAATTCCTTGCTAAAAAAATCCACCGTCCGTATTAATGCTGCTCGAGATCGAGGCCAAAATGAATCCCATATGTGAGTTTTAAATTCAGCATCTATGGGACTTTCTGTTCTAAGAAATATTTCAAATAACCCCATACTCGTGGCTCTTCAGTGGCAAATCGTGGAAGTGTACAAACATTTAGGAATCTGAAACTGCCCGAGGGTGCATAGCGACTAAAGGATTTGTTAACACCAAATTTGTAAGGAATAGTATTTTGCAAAAATTAACACTTTTTTTTCCATGGTCGTTGTGTTTTAGGTTATTATTAAAATAAGTTATTTACTAAAGATATTACTTTTTTATTAAAATCAGTGTTTTACGTAAATTGTGAATACACTTTTTTAACAAAAAAAAATAGTTACCTCATTATATTCATTAGTCATAGACAATTTAATAAATCACCAAATTGTATCTTGTTGTTAGGTCTCTAATCTCTGCTGCAGTGGATATGATGAAATTCCTTTAGGTCTAGGGAAAAATATTAAAATTTTTGAAAAAGACCTACATATGATTTGCACGTGGGGGAATTTTTT
The DNA here is from genome assembly GCA_022606495.2 of Halesus radiatus. Taxonomy (NCBI): domain Eukaryota; kingdom Metazoa; phylum Arthropoda; class Insecta; order Trichoptera; family Limnephilidae; genus Halesus; species Halesus radiatus. Next base: position 55,594 of record JAHDVE020006660.1, read on the forward strand.
CCTCACTTTTTTAATCTCCGATTTAACTCCAATAAGATAGACCACGAACCGCCACTGAATATTTTGTATTTACACGCCTTCTGAAAGTCATAACAAAATGATATTCAATTTATTTTGTGATACGAAGCTGTGCAGTGACTAAATCGGTTTTACCGGTAATAAATCATTTTTTTAAAACACCGTCCAAATTAGAATTGGAAGGGAGTAAATAAAAGCATGTAAATAATAACGCAATGTGGATAAACCGCAATTTGAAAATGGCTTTGAACGCCGAAACAGCTGTCACAATAATAAAAACTAAAATACTGGCAGAACTTAATAATAACATTATTAAATTTGATTTACATTAGATTTCATTAAATTAAATGGAGTTCTACGAATTAAACACAAAAATAATTAATGAGAAGTGCGGTAGTACAATACAAAACGTAATATATTTTCATATACGAGTATACATATTAGCACATATTATGTGGTCTTAAGAAAATTATTTAAAAAAGTATTAAAAATAACCTACACTATAGAAAAGGGTAAATAAAAATATTATAGTGGATTCAAAATAGTTTTCATTATTAGTAATTAACTTTCTTAAAAAAATTACAAAATTTCCTAACTACACCAATATTTTTTCTTAATATGAGTATGAATGTGGATGCGACGAAGTATGAATACGAATGATGCAATTAGTGTGTGCGAAGATCGAGTTCTTTGGCTGTCCGTCCTCTCTGCTTACCAATGCGGGGAAACGGCGTGATGCTTAATTAGTTAGTTATATACAAATTTTGAACCAGCTTAATAAGTTAAGAATATTTACTAAGTAAATAATCTTGCCTTTTTTGTTTACGTTTTTGATCAAAGTTAATTTACGTTTACGTGCATATTATTATTCCTAATTCCGTTAAGTTTAATCAAACGTACGGAATGATGCAGCAATATCTTGGTGGTTTTATTGTGGTCTGTTCGAAATGGTATAATATAATATGCAGTTTGTCGTATGTTATTGCGGATTTGATGGTTTCTGCGGTAATCTTTACGAAATAATTTGTATTAAACTGCGTAGAAGGCTCATATGAATTATTATTTCTCCAGTGTTAATTTTTTCTTAAGCCTTTTATAACCGTAATACATTTATTGTGTATTTTATTTGAATTTGTATTAAAAGTGGTTAATAAATTAATAAGAATAACTTTGTTACACCACTTTAAAAAAAAATCAACATGTTTCGAAAGCAAAGCTTTCCCCATCGGGATAAACAGACTGTTTATCCCGATTATTATTTTGAGAAGTGGCCCATAGAATCGACTAAATTCAGTTCCCACCATTATTAGCAAACCCAAGATTTTGATATGACGTGGATATCCTAGTGGACTCGATTGTGCTAATCGGTGCAAATGCCGACTCGATCTCCTTGGATAGAATTCACCGCATAGACGAGAAATAAAACTTATTGCTTTTACCTAGTAAAAAAAATGAGGACCGGTAAAAATTTGATAAAATCGTTTCCTACTTACGCGCAGAAATGAAGAAGGAAACGTTGAAGGTGTTAAAAAGTTCGGATAAATAACTTTTTAGTAGTTTGTCTAACGGGAGCTTATTATTCAAAACCTTATAATAAGTTTACCGTTGAGGTTAAGTTACAAAATATATAAATCTGTATAAAATAAAAACGTATGTAACAAACTTAAAACAATAATCAATATTTTTTTCTTATGTAAAACGCTCACTTCAATATTATATCGGATATAATATATATTATATCGCTAATAAAATAACATCGCTAAGCTTTGGGTGTATTTAATTGAATGCTTTTTAATAAATGTTAACTAAAACATCACATATACCTACCTACCCAGGTAGATAGGGGTCACATTCCCACTGGGTGTAAAAGTACACACTTCATGAAAATACCTTGACCAATTCAACAACCATCATGAAACCAATAATTGCATCTCACTATTATAACTTTGAAGGCTTTACCAATTAGTAACGATGTTTTATTAATTTAATCATTGAAGAAGGCAATATTAACAAATCTCAATGAAACATGAAACAGAAAAAGGCACATTATATAAAAAGGTAACATTCGCAACTGGGGCTCGAACCCAGATCCTCTGGGCCAGTGGTCGAAAAAGTGCGGCTCCCGAGCCGCATGCGGCTCTTTGGCCCCTTAAGTGCGGCTCTGGCACAAAAATCCACGAGCAGGCGCAACAGTCTTGTCTACAGTGGTCGGAGCTTATCGTGTCTGTAAATCGCGGGCGCCTTACAAAGGTACCTTCCTGAAGAATAAAGTTGTCTTATTCTCCATTCAGCTGCACATCCAAGGTATTTTTGTCATCAATTTGTTTCACTTTCCGAGCCTGCTGAAGCATCGTCAAGAAAATAATTCCTACATTGACAAACACTATTTAAAACCACCTATTTTAAATATGAGGGAAGCATTTCTCAGCAGGTTTCAGGAATTTAAAAACAGTAGAGCGACCTTAGCATGTGTCAAAACCCCTCTTTATGCTACGATAACAGATTTGAAATTTTCTCCTTTTGGCAATGACATTGGTAACTTTGAAATACAATTGCTGGATTTAAAAAAAAGGAATTATGGAGCTCTAAATTTGAACGTCTTTATGTTGATTTGGAAACACTGGAGAGGGAACTAATGTGAACTTAGTTCACATCACAAGTGGTCTGCTTTGAAAGACCTGGAGAAGGAAGACATGATCATGTTCAACCCCCGGCATAGTATGACTCTTATGATCACCTGAAAAAACTCTCGTTTGCTCTTCTTTTCCTTTTTGGTTCTACATATTCATGCAAACAATCTTTTTCAAGCATGAATTTTATCAAGAGTAAACTGAGAAGTTGTCTTATTGATGAGAACCCGGAATCGTGCCTAAAATTAATAACAACAATACACAAACCTGACATAACTCACACTTTCCAAGGAGATGCAAGAACATTGTTCGCATTAAGTGTTTGTCAGTCATTGTCTTGATTTAAATTTATTACTTTTATACTATTTTTTTCACCAAATAAAATTATTATTAAGTACGAAATCAAGTTTTATTCAGTGAACCCGTAGGTCTAAAATTATAATAAAGGTTTACTAAATTAATAAACAGATTTGGCTCCAATTTTTTTTTTTAATCGTTGTAATGTACATATTTGGCTCTTTGTCGAAAAAGTTTGCCGACCACTGCTCTGGGCTTACCTGGACTGGCGTCTCTATCAAAATTAAATATGTCATTGGGGTTTATAAGCTTTAATAAGTTCGATTTTTAATTATTTTTATTGAGATGAAGATGGCATAAATTGAACTGGTCTCATTAGCTAAGTTGGTTAAGCGGTTGCCCCGGATAGGCAGAGGTCCTGGGTTCGAGTCCCAGATACGACTGAAATCTTTTTATTTTCTGTCTTTTTTTCCATTTTCATATTTCATTTAGGTTATGTTAATATTATTTTCTACCTTATATAAATGTACTAACATTGAGATTAGTGTTGTTAGTGAATAATCTCTGTTGTAAATAAGGGTAACGCTGGTAAATTATCGATTGAGGCTAATTAAATAGTTAAATTTCTAATACTTACTACTGCTGACAAAAGAAAGAGGAAGGGCTGCGCCCCCTGTTTCACAGACAGTTTATTTTTCGATTTGAGGCTAAAATACCCATTAACACTGATTTTATTTATTTTTTTATATGAATACCTCACAAGAGTCCCAACTGCTCCCAAACGTCTGGAGCCAGTGAGACTATGGCATTCCCAATTGGGGAATGTTGTGAGGCTGAAGGTATTGGGGAGGGGAAAGAGAAGGGGAAGAGGAAGATGGGGAATACTTGGCTATTCAGATCTGGTCACCAAACACGGCTAAAAGCCATTTCAATCAACGTTTCAATTCTTAATGGTGGTCTTTCACCAGGGCGATACTGAAAGTATCTTCCACTCTGGAACGTGCACAAATTTACTGTATATTATTTTTAAATGAATTAATTGTGAAACAATAAAAATTAATTAAATAAAATTTATTAATTGATAAACTAAAGTTTTTAAGACCAGATTTTTGTGCATAGCGCAAAGGGTAACAATTATTTTTATAAACAATAATTATTAGCCTGAAACACTCATCCAAATTGAAAAAACCTTCCGTGCAAAGATAAATGTCGCCGGCAGGAGTGTTTCAGGCTAATAATTATTGTTTATAAAAATAATTGTTACCCTTTGCGCTATGCACAAAAATCTTGTCTTAAAAACTTTAGTTTATCAATTAATAAATATTTGACAAGTCAAAACATTTTTCACCAATAAAATGAAGACATAATTTGTCTCGACGCCACCTAGTGAGGGATTTAGCCGTTACAAGCCTTCCTCATACCAATAAAGTTGGTTGTTTACAGGTGAAATATAATAAAAAAAATCGTAATTATTGAATGAAACACTAGTATATATTGATTAACTTGGCGGGTTTGCGATAAGCCGACGTAGCTCAATGGTAGAGCATCTGACCGGATATTAGAAGGGTATGGGTTCGAGTCCTGGGGCATCATAATCATTTGGGCAAGTACTTTACCCAAATCAAAACTGTTTTTATTTCATCCAAAGAAAATCCTCCAAAAAATTTTATTTTTGTTTTTACCCGCACCTGAAGGTACTTACTAAAGTTGTGTATGAGTGCGTTCAATAATAATATTACCTATTCATCGAACTGAATATATGTCCTCCGAAAATATGTCACCTCGATTACTTATGACGTCAGTGAATAATTATTGAATGTTCCAAAAAACAAATACAGTAGGTACCAACGAATTATTTTTTGTCACAAAATTATCCAGTAAGTTTATATATTTGAATAATTATTTTAATTGTTTGTATTATAAAAATCCATTATTAATCAATGCCAAGGATCGCTCAGTAAACTTGAATCTATTCGTCGCCCACAATACAAACAGGCGTTTAATTGTGGGCTAAAATCTCATATTTAGCTAATTTCCAGGAGAGACAAAATGCTGTTTTGGCCGGATTATTATACATTTTATTACACGTTTCGCTAATGGGGTAAAAGAATGCGTAATTAAGACCCCGTTAGCGAAACATGTCAGAAAATGAATAAAAATCTCTAAAAGCTTTTTGACTCTCCTGGAATGTAGCTAAATATGAGATAACCCCTATTTGTGTTGTGGGCGACGAATTGTTCGAATCCAAAGCTTTGGACAAAAGGGAACTTTCCAAATTGTAGATATTATGAAAAATGGTAGAAACTTTATTATTTTAATATCTAATTACATTTAGAAAGCTAACATTAAGAATTTTCAAGTAAAAATCTCTAAAGTCTAAAGTATATTTGCTTTGAAAACTGGTAAATGTAAACGTTATGAATTATCACTTATGGAACTACCCCTGAATACCTTCTGAAATAAAGAACTCTTATTATTATTAAAACAAAATATTAAGAACCAATTAACAGCCCCATAATGAGTTTTAACTCGTGGGAGTTCAACTCCGTTGTATGTTTTATTTGAAACTAAAATAGTGATTAAAAAATTGCTTTTCCCGGGTGACAACGTAAATTACTTTCGATCCAAAATAAATTTATTATAAAGTCTTCCGACCTGTTTACATAATTTGTGTCGATGATTTAATTCTTCACGTGGACGCCCCGTGATAGAGTAAAGGTGATTGAAATCGGGTTCAACTCGCATAACAACTGAATTACTGGCCGATAACAACTGATAAATATTCAAAGCGACTTATGAACATTGACGAGTACTCCGATTTCTTACACGTACTAATTCATCTTGATTAATCTTAATCGTCTTTGAGATTTAATGAGCTCTGGGATCATGAAACGCAAAAGATCAACGCAACTGTTTTCAGTTAGCAAATGCATTATTTATTTCCAAGCCGGCGACATCCTAAAGTCTTAGTAAAACCATAATTACATAAAACTACACAGGCGGAAAATTCACATTCCACCATAATTATTCTATCAAAATAACACCTGGAAGAAATTACACATGGGAGAAATTTCTCACATAATTAATTACATGCGATGAAATTATACCCTTACATTTTTTTTGTCTTAAATTGTGTGCTAAATATGATTCGTACAGGAAAACAATACGAGTTAAGAACGCACGACGCATATCCGACTTGACCAGCATTAAAAAAATACGAATCGAACAATGGGCTTGACTTTAGGAAAGGGCGGTCAGGACACGGTGGTTTTAATTAGTACTGGGCCACCCAGTCGTGTGGGGCGGACGTTGGGTATCGTCGTTGTATTTCGTACACCTGCTTAATAACATTTTGGCACAAATTTGAAAATAACGTGTCCTATTTTTGACCATATCCGTGTATAAATATAATACCTTATTTTGTGTATTATTAACAAACGTTTCGCCTACATCTTCCCTCACACCTGTTCAACTGCTCCGACCAGTTCTTAGCATGTGAACCGATGATACATCATCTTATCTGTAATACAGTCAAGCAAAATACCTGATTTCCAGAAATGCCGTTTGGTCTAGCATAGCGGCGGCGAACTAATGGTGTGGCGGCCAAAGTTACAGCCCATAAAGAACCCAAATAACTGGAAAAGTGTGTTGGGCACACTACCTATGTAACCCATGAATGAAGAACCTAGATACATATTTTACCTGGTTACGGCATAGTTACAGAGGCGATATTTCTTATAGATGTTAGGTGCGTTCGATTGGGCCGAAAGATAGCTATAATAGGCTTTACCATATAACCCTTTTAATTGACTAATTTCTGAATCAGTATTTATTTTTGACATAATATACTCTTCTACAAGAGTATAAAAAAATAAATCTCTGTATCACTGTTCCATTGTTTCGTTTTATGTTTTATCTCCCTTCTATTATATTTTGTATTATATCTCACCCATATAATATGGTCACTGTATTTATGTTTAGTTTTAAACTTTACTCTGGCGAAGCTTGGGGTAAGGGAAACCGGTTAGTGATGAAATTCAATTAACTTATTGGTTCAAAACAAAGTGTGTGATCATAGAAGTTTTTGTAATATTTCTCCCACTAAACACATTTTTACCATATTGATTTTAGGTGGAAAACTCAAAAAAACTATTAGAAGAAAATAATATTTACATTTGTTTTTTACATATTCTATACTTATTTTGTTAACACTACTTTATTTAAGATTATCTAGAGAGGTTCAGACACAGTGGTGCCTTCGTCGTATCAGTGTAACAACTTACAGCAATGGTTTCTATACTGCCCTGAAAAAGGCACGATTGTGTCCGAGAAAAATTTAGCTTTCCGCTCATATAAAGTTCAGTATAAATTTATTGAAAAATACAAAAAAATTTTACTCTCTTTAATTTTTATGTCCGTTACTTTCAAAGCAATTAACATAATACGACGATGCATTATTCATTTATGTAATAATTCTAGTACACAATGTATTTTTTTACCCTAGGATTACCGATGTCTGTATATGGGTAATAATTATTATGAAGGTCAATTTTTACGCTGCCTTTGTTATGCAAAAGCAATCGACCTTTTGACTCTCATGAATAATCGAGAATTTCGGTTGGTTTGATTAACTATCGTTAGAAATGGTAAAGCGTATTTTTTGGGTTAATGAAGAGTTTACTATTCAAATGTGTTATCTTACATAAATAACTTAAGGCGGCTGGTAACAACAAGGTGATACTACAATCAAATCAAATGAGAATTTAAAGCCATGCTTTTCATTGTTGGTGTAATTTTGTCCACTACTTTTTCAATTTAATTATTTCGCAAATATATCAGAAATTCACTGGCCTCTTTTTTATATTAAAAAATGGTGGATCAGGATCAACAATAAATATGCGAATACCGCACAAGAATCCCAAGTGCTCCCAACAGGAGCCAATGAGACTATGTCATCCCCAATCTGCTTGTAATGACGCCAACTGACAAAGATGACGGTGCGAAACGGTATGTGTTCATGCTAACTGCGCAGGCGCGGCCACCAGCAACGTCAAACTATTCTAGCCGACAATCTCGGCCGGTGCTGGCACGTGCATGCGCGGATACGTTACGCTTACGTACGTTGTAATATGAATATGTTCATATATAATGTAGATAACTAATGCTGTCGTGTCTGTACTGTACTATTCTGCTCTGCGCGGTGCTGGTAGATGTGAATATACCTTTATGTGTTTTACATTTTTTTATTTATTTTTTCCACAAATACCAAAGGACAACGTCGGAGTAGTTGTAATATTACAATCAAAACAAACGCTGTCTTGGTGTTATATCTCTGATTGTTGAAACATCTTAGTCGTGACTTTAATCCCGCAATGGTAAAAAGTAAAACCATCAATACGAATACCTCTCATGCCGGAATATTTACAACTCATAACGATGCATTCGATCTCGCTTTAGCCAACTATAAATGACCTTCAATTATTTTTGGTCACACAATACATCTACTGCAGTTTTAATTACTCGGTGCACTGCACATGGTTAAAGTGTGTCTACATCGCACGGTACGGCACGATTATTTTACAATCCAATTACCAATCAAATAATTTCGTTGGCCTTAGCTTCTTGACCGTGTTACCAATTTATTTGTAGATTGTGCATAGCTTTGAAATACATGACTTGAATCTAGAATTCGCACATAAAGACATGCAAAAATGATATCTAATCATTTCATATAAGGCCTCGTAATGATAATGAATATGAACCTGTAATATACTTGTACTTACCACAAATTAGATAGATTACTTTCAAACCGTTTTTGGCCTATGTATTTTGCAAACTCATTTTGTCAATTAGGTACATATTTTTTCCAATCCTGTACCATCCAATACTTACTTTCAATGATTTAATGTAAGTATGACTGACTTTTTACCTAATGCTACAAGGTAAGGTTATTATAGAAGGTTATTTTCATTTGAACGTATCCGTCCAAATGAAACTAACGAGAAAACATTTTTTTTCAAATATGTTGTCTTTATGAAAGCTCGTGTTTATTGATTAATTAAATAAATTAATAAGAAATATTTTGTGGAAACCACTGTCTAATATATTAATATCAACATGTTTTGGAAACGAAGCTTCCCTCATCAGGATACACAGTATACTAATTACTATATTAATTACTAATTTTCATTCACTTCCTCAGGATATGTTTTCTGGTTTTTACTCTGCATCCTTGATATTTCAAATATATAAATGTGATAATGATAATAATAATAATAATTGGATGATTTGTATAGCGCCGATTTTGTGAAAAATCACCTCAAGGGCGCTGTATGGTTAAATGATGTTTTGGTTAAAGAGATACTCGCATAAATTATACGTCACTAGTACATAACATAAGTTTTTATTTCAGAGGGTTGGGGGGATGACGCAATACCCAGTTTGCCAAATAATTATAATGACGTCTAAAATGAGAAAAGGTAAAGCAAGTGAAAGTATTCGTACAGTACCAATAAATGAAAGGAGAGATAAAAAAACACACACATTATCATAATGGAAGTTAATAAAAATATGAGTATTACTTTTCTGTTTGTTTTTTAATAAATTTTGATTGGTGGTAATTAATTTTGAAAACGAAACATGTTATTATACTGGAATTTTCATTATAAAATAAACGGAAAAAAATGAAATACAAATCTGTTTCGAAGCTAATTTGTTGATAATATTACGAAGGAAATTCATTATTGTGTGGCAAGTAGAATTTCTTATTATAAAAAAAATAAATATATATATTATAGAAAATTGTGCATTAATCTGCACACTTATATGCATCTAGACTCTAGACTGGATGCATATAAGCCAGAGGCTACATTTTTTGTTATCTAACAACTTCCTCTATAATGTGTAAAGCATTGAGAACTATATAGGGTGTATCAGGACGTACCCAAAAAACATTAACAAGTGATTCTCGTGTATATTTAGAGAAAAGAATGTAAGTGACATTTTGGTCGTCAGTGGTTTTTTTTTAACAAAAACTTTTAAGAAATAGTAGGTATTGGATAGTCAGGGTTTTGGGCGGTTAGACAGTTACTACATTGAGTGACCAATAGTGGCGTCCATTGGTCTATGACCAAATATAGCCTACGTGTAAGTTCGGGGATGAATTTTTGTGCACTGGATATTTGAAAATTACTATTTCATTATTATCTTTCGCTGATTGTTGTAGCCAACTGAATAAATGACCGTACAAGTTTCTTATCAAATCCACGGAAAATGCATTTTAATCAGAAATTTGTGGTATTTTATTTGCATCTTAATTTATATTTACGGTTCGCTTTTTTTAGGGCAACCACAACTTTTCAGCCTTTATGGACAGCATGTCGCTGGTGATCAGTGACGACATGTGAATTTTATTTTGTGTGATTTTGAAATAATTCACTGAAGAAAAAAATACCATCCTCAGACGGCCTCCATGGTCGAGGGGTAAGGCTCTCGACTACCAATCAATCGGGTTCAAATCCCGGCGTGCGCAAGTAAATTTTATTTAATTAATTTGTGTTGTTTCACAATTAATTAATTTAAAAATAATATACAGTGTATTTGCGCACGTTCCAGAGTGGAAGATACTCTCAGTATCGCCCTGGTGAAAGACCACCATTCAGAATTGAAACGTTGCTTGAAATGGCTTTTAGCCGTGTTTGGTGACCAGATCTGAATAGCCAGGTATTTCCCCACCTCCCTCTTACCCTTCTCCTTCCCTTCCCCAATACCTTCAGCCTCACAACATACCCCGATTGGGAATGCCATAGTCTCACTGGCTCCAGGCGGTTGGGAGTAGTTGGTACACTTGTGCGGTATTCATATAAAAAAAAAATTCAAAATCCAGATGTTTTATGGCAATTAAGTTTAATCCTGTTTCACCTTGTATATTTTTAATATTGCCACCCGGTTGGAGGAGAGGGATGTAGAAAGAGCTTCATTTTTCTGGGTTTTGAAGAGAAAGTAATGAAGAATGGAAATAATGTTAGCAGCTCTTCAAATACTGGAGCTATTTTACGCAAATATTAACTCTGGTGGTGTTTTCCGCCCTTGTTTTTCGGCTATTCATCGGTTCGTAGTGGATCAAGGCTGCTAGTTCCTCGTAGCAGATTCTCTTAATAAACATATTAAATAGGAATTCCGATGTTTGATCTGTGAAACAGAGACGCCAATCCATCTGTCAACAATGGAATGTTAATCAAATGAACCGCCCTCCTTCGCACGCAGTCTAGCAGGTTATTCAAGTATTTGACCACCGGGAGAGCCCCGAGGCCCCTGAGGTGGCTACCAAATGCTTTTCGGGCATACGCTCTTGCATTGGACAACAGATGAACCCTTAAAGAATATGTATATGATTTAGGTGGATTATTTTATAAATACAAATAAAATAATATAAGTATATACCTAGTATAATTGAACCTAGTTCCAAATGGGAGATACTCTAAATACTGCCCTGGAGAGATACCCCGTCCATTAAGAATCAAAACCGTGTTTTTTAATATATTTTATGTGTATTTAGTTTCCAAGTAATATCCAATTACTTCTCAAAGTTATTATTTTCCTTCTCCGTCCTCTCGTCCACTTTCTCTAGTCTCAAAACATTTTTCAATGAGGTTGCCATAGTTACGACTCTGGGATCGGTTTCGTACCTATTCGTACTATATATATTTATTTGGACCCGCTTAACGCCCATCTTTTTAAAACATTTTGGATTTCAACATATATAGCTTGGCAATAAAACGTTGACATTAAATAAAGTGGAATTAAAAATTTTACTATGGCGTATGTTATTCTCGTTATTTTTTTGTTCACATTCGAGTTGACATTTCTTTGAATTTCATTTTGTTTTTATTTTTTTGTTTATCATCATCAAATACAAGGTTAATTCGCTACGTAAATTTCAGAAATACAAAAAAAAATCGCCTTACCATTTGAAAAGGTTAAATAATAACAAAATTCAAACATAAAAATGTCTTAAAATATGATCTAGAATCATCTTCTTTTGGAGAGTACTAATTATTTCTAACTAACTAATTAACCATCACGCCGTTTCTCCGCAGGGGTGGGCAGATAGGAAGGACCGCCAAATAACTCGATCTTGGCATACACTTCTTGCTTCATTCACATTCATACATCGAATCATACATTCTCTTCTTCTTCTGACGTGGCCCGACTCAAGTATTTGATTGACTTGATCGTGCCATGTCTTCCTCGGGCGTCCCCGGCTTCTTCTACCATCCACATTCGCGTCATACACTCCTTTCTTCGTTAATTCGCTCCACATGCCTAAACCATCTGAGCGTTCCTTTATTAATCTTACTCATTACGTTTACATCAGCCTTGCATTTTTTACGAATTTCAATATTTTTCACACGATCATACATGGTTTTACCACACATTCGTCTCAGAGATCTCATTTCTAATTATTTCTGATCACAAAAAAAAGCACTTGGACTTCATTACATGATTAATCTTCCCATGTGGCATCTTGGTGTGGCCATTTTAAACATTTTAAACGATCGCAGCTCCTTCATTTTTTGTCTACTTGGTGTCCTTTAGAGCAACTTTATAAAAAATGTATTTGATACGCATATCGAATTATAAACTTACGAGTTTTCTTATTTATTGAAATGCCCAGTTCCCGGTTCAATAATCTACTTAGGTACATTATCGTAATATTCGCAGCAATAATCTGGCGATAGATCGAAGGCGTGTCACGTTGCGAATTTTATCCGGTTTGTGAATAACTTACTACGTAGTTGCCCACACACTTGAATGTCTTGAAATTCGCACGAGGTTGAAGGTCTTCATTTTTTTGTTGTTACTCGTGGAGATACCCTCCAAACAACAAATTAATAAAGTCGAACGAGTAGTGTGTAATGAATGTTTCTTTATAATATCCCTCTAGTACCGGGTGGTTAACGTTATTTAAAAAAATGTAAAATATATTGTCCAAGGATGCGAGGCTAGCAGTCCACAATGGAGTGGTGATATCAACAGTTAGGCGTGGAAGTGGCAGAGGAAGGATGAAAGTAGACTGAATGCTGTAGAAATGAAATCTCTCAGGCAAATGTGTGATAAAACCATGTATAAACGTGTGAAAAATGTTGAGATTTGTAAATAATGCAAGGCTGATGCAAGCTTAGTGAGTAATATTAAGAAAGGAACGCTCAGATGGTTTGGAAATGTAAAGCGATTGAACGAAGAAAGGAGTGTAAGAAGAATATATGACGCGAATGCGAATGGAAGAAGATGCCGGGGACGCCCGAGGAAGACATGGCACGAACAGGTGAATCAAATACTTGAGTCGAGTCATGTCGGAAATCGGTATAACAGAAGAGAATGTATGAGACGAATGAAGCAAAAAGTGTATGCCAAGATCGAGTTGTTTGGCAGTCCGGCCTCTCTGCCTACCCCTGCGAGCAAACGGTGTGATGGTTAGTTAGTTAGTTATATATAATAATAATGTCGTAATTTACAATGTAATTTGTAGATATGTGAGCAAGATTAAGAAAGGGACGCTTAGATGGTTTGGGCATGTAGAGCGAATGAACGAAGAAAGGAGTGTAAGGAGAACATATGACGCGAATGTGAATGGAAGAAGAAGCCGGGGAAGACATGGCACGATCAAGTGAATCAAATACTCGAGTCGGGCCATGTCACAAGTCGGAATAACAGAAGTGAATGTATGAGGCGTTGTATGAATGTGAATGAAGCAAGAAGTGTATGCCAAGATCGAGTTGTTTGGCGGCCGTCCTCTCTGCCTACCCCTGCGGGGAAACGGCGTGATGGTTAGTTAGTTCATCAAGAATGCCTTGTAGATTGCTTGTTTGATTAGACTCGTGTTCGGGGATGCTGTGTGAAGGATTTACTGTTTTGGGTTTTCGGATTTTATTATTTATTGGTTTCAAGTTTTACCGCATCATGATTATGTGCTTTATTTATGACTTAATTGCTTATTTTAGTAAAAATGGAAAACAAGTTTGTGCAAAAGTGGGCATTTATTTCATTTATTAACGCTTGGTGATAAAACTGCATTTTTCCTACTCATAGATAATAGAAACAAGGAAGATGGGCCATGATCCAAATAAAACGACACGTCTCACCCATACTACTGCAAATCGCATCTACGCACAGCGGCGCTCCCCCTTTGTTTATACCTCTACATTAAACGTATAACTATAAGAGGAACGGCTGCTCGTTCTGTTTCATACATTAATTTTGGATTTGAGGCCAAAATACTCCCCTAACCCTAATTATCTTTATTCTTCATCAAAAAGTATAGTAAATATCTAGTACGGATTAGAAGTAATTTATTTATTTTTGTTTTACATATTTTACATTTTACTTTATTTCATAGGCCATTAAAGGAATTGATTTTTCAAGATTTTAGAGGCACCTATAACTGTCTTATTTATTACACAAATTATTTGGGTGATGTAAAAAAATAAACGTTTTACCCCGTCTACTTTGAAAATATAAAGAAATTTAAATTATTTAAAAAAAACATTAAAATACCCATTATGGTGAACTTTACATTAAATTAAAAATGACCAATTTACGTTGGAACACAAATTTCCCGTACATAATTTAAAATGTCGATAAAATCATATTTACATGGCAAATATCACATTAAAGAAAAAAGAAATAAACCCACAGATAAGCTGCCTCTAAAACTACGAAAAAAATGTTCATGGCATATACTTCATTATTTTAAATAAATAAAATACTTACTAGATATTCACTAAACATTTAAATAAATAAAAATATGTTATCCAGTTTGGTTTGGGTATTTTGGCCCCAAATCCAAAATTAAGTTATTTGTGAAACAGGTAGCGCTGCCGTTCCTCTTAATCGGTTCCGCCGCTTTGATAGTCCGTGCAGTTTAGTCGTACGGCGACAATCGGCAAGTTTCCATGTCATATCTCCCTTTCTTACCAGTAGAATAAATAAAAATACAAGAAATCCGATGATGGTGTTTTTGGTGATCCAAAAGTCTGGTCATTCGATCCTTAAATACCAAATTCAGAAAAATTCGCTCTTTCGGTATAAATTTAAAATCAAACGGAACGGAATATATGTGTAAGAGAAACAGAGCGCTGAATTTTCATTTGCTCTCTCGGGGCTAGAACCAAAACGTCCTAAGTCAGTGGCTACATCGGTTTCCGTAGAAGTAATTTCTAGTTTGTATTATCTATTCGGTGGTCCTACCGGTATTCTATGAATGATTTCTGGCACGCGTATCCAACATTTATACACGATTGAAATATTTATCGCATGGGAACGGGTTCTGAAATACTTCTTCGCCTTTTTAAAAATAAATACCCTCCTACAGCATTCTCAAATATGACTTCACCTCGCCTGACACCTCAGGGCCTGTGGAGGTAGAATGATAAAAACGATGATCGGATAATTCACACGCCTGTAAATCGGCACACTTTTAAAAGTGACATAAAGCCATTAAAAGTATCAACAACAACAAAAAATCGCCCGAAAACCTAATTAAAGTGTATCGATTCATATCCGTTCATATGCCTCAAAATAATTCTTGCTCACACGTCTTCTTAGTGGAGGTCTCATAAAGATGAACGCACTCTACCCGATTACTATTACCATTCTAACATCCCGATTTGAACATTTCTCGGATGTGTAAAGTTGAGATATGCCATCTACAATATATGCTCGATGAGGTACCCTGAGTATCTTTAGATTAGATAAGCTTACAAATCATAATTGGATGCGTAATAATATCTATAGGGTCCTTGAGCGTTTACGCCAGGCTGCGAGGTGTTAAGAGCTGTCTGTATTCGGAAACAGTGCATCCCAGTGATGAACACCGTTTTTCAATAAGTTCGCGGTCCGCAGGAGGTAGGGTACCCATAGTTTAATGAACGTTCAAACGTCCCAACTGTCCGGAGCCAGTAGGTACATGCCTATTGTAAACCAAAAATACAATTACATAAATATCGAATTTTATTATAACTTAAAACTTAATTGAAATTTTCAAATAAACTTTTTGTATTTTGTGAAACATTAACCATTAGCTAAAGCAGACATAGAATGTATCAAAATTTCCATCTCCCGGGTCTAAATTCTGTATTTTTAATCAAACATGAACATAATATGTTTCTTAAAAACTTTTAATAATTTTTTGGTGGCTGATTCAAAATTTTTAAGACAGACAAGTTTATCGCGACACTCTATCGTATTCTGCAAAACACGAAATTAATTAAAGAAGAAAGATATCAAATCTCACTTCCGTTACTTCTATGTTTTCAAAAACAACTTCATGCACCCCTATAAAATGTAAAGCATTAAATGTATCAATTAAGCTCACACAAAGAAAGCACAGAAGGTGAAAAATTTTCCACATCCAAGGTCAAACCGATAAATTAAAACGGTTTACTTTTTTTGCCATGTGAGCCACATGAAAAGGCTCGCTGGCCGTACGAAATAGACTCACGGGCCGCAGGAACTGCATCACTGGTATAGCCCAATCTGAGTTATTACAGGCATAGTGAGAAATCTATTAAATAAAAATTTGTATTATTGTGCAAATAACTTTAAATATTTTGATCTTGGGTAACATCGGAAATTATTGAAGAATCTTGTATAGATAAGCATTGTTTAGTTTAGCAGATAAATTGGTGTTCTTTTTCTTCTTCAATAGCCCCTGGCGTCCTGCTTCGAAAATAGGCCTCCATCATTTTTTTCTATGTTCGTTGATCCTGTGCAGGTTTCATCCATCGAAGCCCGCAGTCAGCTTCAGATCGTCAGCCCATCTCATCTTTGGGTATCCTTTGCGCCTCTTTCCCAACAAAAAATGCCATCCGATGATGTTATGTTAAGAGGAGGTTGGGTTAGTAAATATGGGGATATGTAAGTAAATTTATTTATAGTAAGCAGAATGCAGTGTTTCCTAATGTTGGGGCTTCATCACTCGAAGGCACTGGCCTCCATGACGTTCAACCATAGCATTCTGGACTTGTAACACATAAGTAAAGAATAGATCCACATCAACAACCTGAATTGAATTAGTTAACCGTTTTAGCTACAAAATAAAAAAATAAAAATATTATTTAAAACTCTTTATAAGTAAATTATCAAATATAAATTAATAAGAATTGATATTTTTTTGATTTTATTTTATTTTGTTAAATTTTACAAAATATTAAAAAAAAATAAAAAAAAGTCCAGATAAACTATTTTTTAGTAGTTTGACTAACGGGTGCTTGTCATTCAAAACCTTATAATAAATTTAATTTACATTTAAAGTCTATATAAAATAAAAACACATGTAACAAACTAAAATCTTTAAAACATAAATCTTTCACAATAATCTTACTCAAAAACATTTTTACTTATATCTGTACAAATAAAAATAAAATCTTAAAAAACGACAGTAAATCGTACATAATATTTCCTAATTATCTAATACGAATATTTTCTTTCAGCTAGCCATGTCTTCAATATATTTATTAACTGTTTTATTTGAAGACATTTTTTTTTATTTCAGCAGGTAATATATTTGAACAGCTAGGAAGTACCTAATATAACGTTCTTTGTCCGTATTTGTTAATGTACTTGGGAACCATCAATCCTTCATTAAAACTGAGACGAATGTTGTAAGTGTGCTCTAATCTATTTGTATAATTTGTAGGATTATTAATGAACCGAAATATATTTTAATACATTACTTTTGTTTAAAAATATTACACTGCGTTTAGTATATAAATATCTACAGACATCGTTATACATAAGATCTCTAATCATCCTTTTGCTCAAAAATTTATTAGGTTTTCATTCTCTGCTTAATATATTAGTTAATGTTCCTCTATCAAAAAACAATTTTAACAACAACGGTTAATATAGTAGTAAATTAATAGATAATGTATTAAAAAAAAGTTTATTAAATCTTTTATTTATCTACAAATAATTAATGTTAGTAAACAGTGGACAAATGTATTATTTTTAATAATAATTCTTTAAATGTATTAATTAAAAATATACCAAATACTACCCTAGCAGCTTTCTTTTACTCATAAAAAATGAAAATAAAAAATGTTTTTAATTACAAGGATTAAGATTATATATTATTTTAAATAAATCGGGTGTCCATAAATTAATTTGTAACGATTGCAACTTTCTTTATATTGGAAAGACTTCGAGAAATTTGAATACTATAGTTAAGGAGCACCTAAGGTGTTTAAGTAATAATAATTATTCTGAATTTGCCAACCATGTTTTTGAAACAAATCATTCTTTTGACATAAATAAAGGTGTTGAAAAATTACATACAATTAGATAAATTGAAATTTTACAAATCAGAAAAGGTTTCAATAATCAATTAAATATTAGTAATAATCTATTTTTTAAAGAGTTATCCCTTAAATTTATTTCCACATTTATAACTATATTTATAATATAAATTTTATTAGTAATATTTTTTTTTCTTATGTCGTGCTATTTTCTTGATGTTATTTATATTAATAAAAATAATTTTTTATTTTTAAATCTCTAATAATAATTTTTATTCAATTTTCAATTATTTTTATATTATTAATTAATTACTTACCTACTTTCATCACTTATTAATAATTTTTATTTATGTTTGTAATTTGTTCTATTTGCTTATTATATGTTTATATTTGTCATTATTTTTAGTATATTATTTATGTTGATGAGGAGAGCTTTGCTAACAAAACATGTAGATATTTATGTATTAAAAACAGTGGTTTAATCAAAATATTTTTTATTAATTTATTAAATATGACGCCATAAAGTGATTATGCATCTTTTAATGAAATTGTCAAATATACTGAATAATGTGACTATGTTGTTTTTAGTTCACAATAAAACGTCAAGCAGCGATTTTCTGTTTATGTAATTTTCGCCCATCCGTCAACTAAAGTTAGCTTTCTCTAGTTATTGCGACTGCTGCCACAATTCATGTTGATGGTGATTATGTAGCACAATGAGTGTCAATTCCTTCGCCTGATGACGATTAACTGATTTACAATTAACAATTTTAACTGGAGGAGAGTCCTTGTCGGGCATGAGAATGATAATATTTTGTTACCCCCAAGGGTACTCGAGCTGGTGGCCTAACCAGTATTAGACTGATCTCTTGAAGTAATGCTTAAAACACGTCTAATTTAACTAATCGAATTTTTAAAAGTTCTTCGATGATGTATGCTTTACAAATTAATTACCGCAAAATCATATGGAGATTACAGCGTATACATTTCCTTGAAATTCCCAAACCTTCCGTAAAGGTACCTGTGTGTTTAATAATGAAAGGAACAATAAATAGCAGTTAATCGTATATCATACGATCTAGTAAAATTGCGAGGCACTAATCAATAGTCACATAGGAATAAGGTTCGTTGTTACAAACCGAGATTTCTATTATTAAAAATCATCTATTCAGTATACCTATTACGTTATGGTCCACATTAAAAAAATAGTTGTCCAAAGAAGCGAAGCTAGCAGACCACAATGGAGTGCTGATACCAACCCTGATGTATGGCAGCGAGGCATGGAACTGGCAGAGGAAGGGAGAAAGTAGACTGAATGCTGTAGAAATGAGATCTCTGAGACGAATGTGTGTAAAACCATGTATGATCGTGTGAAAAATGTTGAGATTCGTAAAGAATGCAAGGTTGATGTAAGCGTAGTGAGAATGATCAAAAAAGGGAGGCTTAGATGGTTTGTGCATGTAGAGCGAATGAACGAAGAGAGGAGTCTAAGGAGAATATATGACGTGAAATTGAATTGAAGAAGAAGCCGGGGACGTCCGAGGAAGACATGGCACGATCGAGTGAATCAAATACTTGAGTCGGGCCATGTCAGAAGTCGGAATAACAGAAGAGAATGTATGAGACGTTGTATGAAAGTGAATGAAGCAAGAAGTGTGTGCCAAGATCGAGTTATTGGCGGTCCGTCCCCTCTGTCTATCCCTGTTGGGAAACGGCGTGATGGTTAGTTAGTTAAAAAAATAATTGACTATTTGTAAAGATCATATTTCTGCCTTGCAATCAAGAAACAACAAGTGTGTTTTTTGTTAAATAAAAGTGTTTACACGATAAATCCATCGTAATTAAGTAATATACATACTTATGTTATGTGATTATCGGTATGACATAAAGTGTCAGAAATATTTCAAGTTTTTTTTTAAATAGGTAGTGTAGTATGATTAGGTAGAGTCAAGTCAATTTCGACATTTTGACGTCAACTTACATCTCTCGCCTGTATCCTTCAAACAAGGCGAAAAAGTTGAGTGGTTGATGGCAATGTTGACAAATAATAACCTGTATTCTACTGAATTCTGAAACAATTACCTGTGTTGACTTTCCCTATAGTTTCAATGACCAAAAGTCACAAGATAATATCGTAATAATAATAATGATTAAGATTTCTCGGAAACTTCGTTGCGGTGTCCTTCTATTCGGGTTTTACATAGAAAAGTAACTATGACAAGGTGACAAAACCAACAACCAACTAATGTGATTTCAGTTCAAGACTCTCCTCTTCATCGCATGGTGAAAGAATTTTTTTCTAAAACATTAACATCATAAAACATGGGTAGATACTGGATAGAAGTGGCGTGCTTTGCTCTGTGACCAAGGGTAGGCTGTAGCTTTCGAAGTGTCGATTATTATTATTAATCATACTAATAAGTTTGTATGATACGACGCTTAAGGCAAATTGCAATTAAAAATTAGAAATTTTCCTAGCAGGAACAATTTCTTATGATATAATTAATAATCAAGAAGAAAAAAAAGTTCTGGAAAAAATAACTTTTTTTTTCAGAAATCTGGAAAAAGAAAGGTAGACACAGCTTTTCGTCCTTTATAGTCTGCACGCTACTGCTAGATAGGTATTCTTACATAAGAAATATACGAGGAAAAACATTGATTTTTGCTTCCGATTGTGCCAGTATTAAGTGTCGATATTCGATATCGTGGGTAAGTGAAGTTATGAATTGATGCTTAAAGGTAGAATTTTCCAACAAAAACATACGATGGATATATTATCCCATTGTAATGTTGTAACATCCCATTTTTCATCAGTAATCTCATTCAAATAGTGGTTCAGATATACTAATTTTCGTGTAACTAGGTTGTAAATGGGTTAGATACTCGTCATATGATTTATTAATCAACTTCTTGAAAAATCTTCCAAAAAACCTTTTTCGAAAAGTGTATTTCTTTCAGATTAGGCAGCTGGTTCTTATGAATGGCAAAAACATGATGTGGGTTGAAATGTGAAGTCGTCAAGGATAAAAGTCAGAAAGTGTGAATAATGTGAACATATTGCTTAATCAATCAATTGGAAAAATAAGTCTCACACTTTTAGAGGTCAATTTTTTTCTTCAGGGAACTTTGAAGAAAATAATTCGCCATTAATGAATTTTTGTCTTCTCCAACATGTCCACCATAATATTGAAAGAATAACAAAAAAAAAAAAAACAATGACGTGGTGTCTTGAATATGGATGTAGCGTGGTGAAAAGATTTCTCTGAAATCCTGTGGTTGCGCCGGTTACGGTTCAGCTTGGATAGCCTTATAGTTGATTTGCGCAATAATATGCATCCTAATAAAACCTACCCAATTGTAATCCATTCCTAGTTCATCTACTTTACCCGCATCATTGTCCGCTGTGATTTTGTTCACTACCCATTCATTCGCACCCGCAACCCGCTGCAATATTCGTATTGTGTTTTGTAACTGCCGTGGTATTTGTGTTTTATGTTCCCGCCACAGATGAATATCGTCTTTGTTTTTTTTTAAATTAAAACTATTGTTCATTACCTATATGCTCAAGTGCATCGACAGCCAATGAAGAGGCTTGTGGAGAAATAAGCATCAGGGGTAAGTCTTTGGATCCCATCTTACCCCTCCAATTTTACCCCTGCATATTTGAGCAAGTCAATCATAATTATTTAAGTTGTGATAACGATAATTTATTAACCAGCGCACCCATCCTGAACACGGACACGAAGACAAATACAACAAAATATACGGTGGTTAATGAAATCTTACTCGAAATTAATTCATCTAATTGTTTGCTGTAAATAATATAATTTAATTAAACATTCAGAAAAAAATTAATAATATAAGTACTAAGTAAAAAGACATACCCAACCTATTTCATTTTTTAATGCCGTATCAGTCATATTTACTCGACCATACGATATTGAAATTTTCACAGAAACCCGGCTCTTACTATTGGAACTCGGTTAAATCATTTTCAAACGTTAAGTTCTTCTAACTTGACCATATCTGATTAAATTGCATCAAAATTCGGATTTTTTAAATATGAATACCGTCCAACTGCCAGTGGGACTATGGCGTGTTCAATCGGGGTATATTTGTAAGGCTGAATGTAGTGGGGAGGGGAATAAAATGGAGGACAGGGAGGTGAGTAAGTTCCTGGGTATTTAGATCCGATCACCAAATAGTAAACATGGCTCCATTACAAGTAACGTTTCAATTATGAATAGTAATCTTTCACGAGGGCGATATTAAAAATATCCGCCACCTGAAACGTGTAGTAAATATGCATTAGTTAATTATAATTAAATACTAGTTATATTTATGTTTCAAATAGTTTTTCAACTGTACATAATTTAATATAATATATATGTATGAGATAACATTAATAGTGTATAATGTTATATGAATGTATAATATTATTTAATCATTGAAGAAGATAATTTTAACACATCCCAAATGAACCACGAAACCGAAAAAAACACAATTGCAATCTCAATAGAGTCTCGGATATACCTACCCGATTTTTATTCATATGAGACATCTATTGACTTATTTTACATGTCAGGAAAGAAATATTCATTTTTTTTTTTTAACTTATTGAAGTTTGTAAACCTCATTGTAATATTTAATCATTGAAGAAGATAATATTATCACATCCCAAATGAACCACGAAACCGAAAAAACAACAAAAAATAAAAAGATTTCAGTCGCATCTGGGACTCGAACACAGGACCTCTACCTATCCGGGGTAACCGCTTAACCAACTTAGCTAATCAGACCAGTTCAATTTACGCCATCTACACCGATATCATACTTCAAGTTCAAGACTTGTTAATATTATCCTCCATTTTTAAATCCCATATTATACGCTGCTAACCTTATGAGGATCGCAAAGTTCTACCCGAACACAATTGCAAGTCTCGGATATACCTACCCGAATTTTATTTATATGAGACATCTATAAAAATATTAAATAAAAAGATTTCACTCTTTTCTGTTCTTTTTTCGGTTTCGTGTTTCATTTGAGATGTGTTAATATTATCTTCTTCAATGATTTAATATTACAATGAGGTTTACAAACTTCAATAAGTTATAAAAAAAATTGAATATAATATTTTTCATCGTATTGGACGGATTGGAAAATTACACGAAAAAATATGTTATTGTCCCAACATTGATTGAAATATTTAATTATGCACGCAGCTGGTTTATTTACCATAATTAACTCATTACTACCAGAACATCGTCTTAAAATTGCATCACCCGACACACGATTGTTGGGTGCATGAATTTTTCGCTGTAGATCTCATGCATTGGGAGAAAATAATTTCAAGGTGCAGTACATTTTCTCAATATTAAATAAATACACAGGAAAAAGTGAAAAGGATCAGGTAGGTACTAGGCTGGATACAACGCAGCTTTTTGTGAATTTATCCTGTCGGCAAATCTCTATTTTGCATTGTGATACAAACTACGTATGATGCTCGATCGATACTGGCTGATTTAGCTTTAATGTATTTCTCGACATTGTTGGAGATATGATAGCTAGTAAAAAAATACAACACTTTGTAAATACTTACGGCCGTTCTTCCCAACCCTACTGGACAACTGTTGAGCCGTTCAAATGCACAAATACGCTCTTCCCAAAGAAATTCTCGATCATTTTACGATCAATTTAGGATATCGGTTTTTGTGGAATAATTTCCCCTCAACAGAGGACTAGTTATAAAAAAAGCATCAACAGGGGTTGTCAGTGAAATTTCAAACATCATTATTCATTCGCGATCTATTTTGCTCGAAAAGTACAGACGTACTTTTGACGTTTTTTTTCACGAAAAAGAAACGTTAAACGTACGTCTATGAAAGTGGGCGGGCACTATTATATTTTCTATGAAAGTAGACAGGCATTATTTTATAGTCTAAAAAAGTGGGCGGACACTTCCATAGACAATTTAGGATTAAAAAATGCTCGGAAACAGGCAAACAGAGCGAATACTCAATAAAACACTTGACTGATCAGTGCCTCAGATTGATCATTCGAAAAATTGGGAAAACGGCCGTTAGAATTACATTGGAATGTATGTAGGTAGGTACGTGAGTAAAATATTTAAATTGACGAACCAGAAGTTAGTTTTATTGGGTTTTAGTAATAACAAAATTTGTACTATAACATTTTTTTTTAATCAGTCATTACAAACAGGACACTTTCCTGAGAAATGGAAATACAGTTCACTCACCCATATTTAAAAAAAAATGAGGTGAGCAATTTATTACAGACCAAATGGCCATTTCTAAAAATATTCCTAAATATTTAATCATTAAATATAATTTTAACAACTTTTAGAATAAAACATGTAACCGAAAATATGATACCGATAAAAATAACGGGATGGATTGGGGTAGCCGTAGCTCATGATAGACCATGAGGTCCTGCTTTTCGGTTTCATGTTTCATTCTTGGAGTTGTTAATATTATCTTCAATGATTAAAAATATATTAAAATGAGGTTTATAAGTTTCAATAAGTTATTCCAAAAAAATATATTCCTAAATTATTTCAGTTACTTATTTTAAATAAAATCACTCGCAGTATTAAGCAAGTAATTTCACCAAAACAATATGGCTTTACTTTAGGAAAATTTACTGTGTCTAATCTTTAAATACCAAAATTATATATCCGAGTCCATGTCTATGAAGTTACAAGCTGATTCTGTCTATGCCGATTTATGTAAAGCATTCGACAAAATTAATCGTATGCTTCAGAAATTTAGCATAGCTGGGTATTTATATAGGTATAAGGTTTAAGTTATTTAAGAAACAAGCAATTGGCTGTTAAAATAGATGACTTAACTTCATATGAAACCATCGCAACGAGCGGTGTTTCCCAAGGGTCACATTTGAGACCAATTTTATTTTTGCTATTTGTTAATGATGTCCTTACTATTTTAAAAAGACCTCCAAGTTTTTTCGTTTGCGGATGGTATAAAAATATACAAAGAAATATAAATGACTGTAAAATATTTTCAAGTAACTTAGCCAAACTTTAAAACAAGTTTGATGCCAAAAGAACAATTTACATCTCAAAATAATGAAATGTAATTGTGAGATTTCGTTGTATAAAAAATCCATTAACTTACGATAATTCCATCAGTAATGTATTTCTAATAACTATATCCGACGTAAATGATTTGGTTGTATTATTTGACCAAAAACTAAGTTTTTTTAGTCGTATTGAAATTACATCAAATAAAGCTTTGAATTATTTTAATTTTTAGAATATATAGCCAATTTAATATAATTTATAGAATATATCTACATATTAATTATAGAATATACATTAGTTAGGATTCAAATAGAGCATAAATCAACAGCGTGGGCACCAAGTTATGCTATACATTGCCTCATGATAGAAAGAATTCCAAATACATTCATAAGATTTATTTACTTCAGAATGGGTATTACAGGGAATGTATCAATTATGATTACCTACCTACTCTATGTTACCTTAATTTATTAAAATTATCCGAATGTCGAATAATTATTACTGATTTAACTTGTTTATATAAAATTATAAATTCAAGAATGACGGCCCTGAATGTTTATATTTGATTTCTTTCCACGTACCTCGTAAATCAATATCGAGACATTATCTACCTTATTACTGTGACAACTCTTTCCTGCACGGTATTACAGTTTTATAATCCCGCTCCCGTATTCATAATTTAGGAAATAATTATAAAGATATTGTTGATATATTTAATACATCAATATCGAAAATTTTGGTAAAATTTATTTCGGTAAGTAAGATAACTAGTCTAATTAAATCATTTACCTAGCTCTGCTTCGAATTTATTGAAATTCTAATTAAGTTAATTCGATTATTATTTTGTCCTACCTCACTGGCTACGAAACAGTGACGTGCAGTTCATAGAGGGGGAAAATCTGTGCCTACCCCAAAAAACGAACCAAATAAACGATAATTGAAAAATACGACTAAAAATATGAAATCATTTGCAACTTCCGTTTATAGAAAAGGGAGTAGTGGTATAAGAAGTATGTAAGGCTTTGAATTTATTTGAATTCCTCTGGCAAATGTCAAGTTTTACCTTACTTTGTTGGTACGTCCAACTCATTTATGAGTTCAAATTCAAAGTTAACTTCTGAAGGTAAGGGCTGTTGGTTTTAGGTCCGGGCCCGACGTTTTCGGTGCCATTTTCTTTGGAATTTTGTGCTCTACGATTTCGTGGCCAATTTTTGTAATTCTGGTTGTACTTTGCCCAAATATATAGTGACAATTTAAAAAATCTACAAAATTCATATTTTTTTTCAAATTCCTAGCCGTGTATCTTTTCGAGTTTTTGAGGTGGTGGAGCCCAAAATGAGTTAGAACTTATGCACTCATATTCAAAATAACAATTAGGTCATTCGGATCGGATAATTAATTAGTCTTTGATTTATTATCCCGTTTGTGGACAGGTGTCGAATCCGGAAAGTCGAAAATAATTGCTTCACTTTGCGCGTGCGCAGTTAGCGGCGTGTGTTGGAGCAGTACTGGCACAAACTTTCATCCTTTCTCCTTTATAACGAGATTAAGATGGTGGCGCTATGTCTATTTTTATCCTAGTTATTTATGTTTCGACAGAAACTGTCGCTTATTTGGGCGCGATTGCCACGCTCGGATCAATTTTAAAGACGTCTTTACGTCAAAAATGTAGAAAGTGCTTTCTACGTTATCTACCTTCGAATTGATAATTCGGTTGCATCCTTTAAAACATACTGAATGGTAGGCCGACGAATTTATTAGCATCCTACTGCGCCTTAGGAAAGGCCTTTTCATCGACTCGTTATGACATGGCCCACTGGCCTTGAAAATGCATCGAACGCAATTAACACAGAACATCTTTCACGATTTTCCACTTATAAAACCAAAAGTATAGGTATTATGCTGGAGTCAAGGTTCTGAATTTATAAAAATACATCAATTTAAAGCCTCAGTGGTGAAAGTCATATTTCAGTAGTTTTGAGATAAAGTTCGGTTGATTACAATACAAATTGAAACTCTATAAATGCAATTTTTTGTTACTATTTCTGTATGTATTGTTTTTAAAAACTTTTATTTATAAAATTAGATTAACCATTCAAAGAAAAATGTTGAAAATTTTCTAAAATTTCAATTTTTTATATAAATATAATCAATATATTCACCACCATGCTTGTAAATATATTTATTAAATTCTTGACATCCTATATGGTGCGAATCACATATCACAGAGTATTACTGATGATAGTAATATCGAACAAACCTTAGAAAAACTTTATCAAACATTTTCCAACAATATAAAATCTTATGTACCATCGTATGCACCAAAACACAGAACATATCCAATTTGGTTCTCCACGGACCTTATATTACTGCTCAAACAAAAAAAACAGTTACACAAAATTTTTAAACTTACTCACCTAATCGATGACTACTCAAACTTTTCAGCAACAAGAAAAAAATGTAAAATACTATCCAAACTGTGCTATAAAGCACACACCACCTCCATTGAGAAAAATGCACTGGAGTCAAAAAACCTCTGGAATTTTGTCAAAAAATTAAACAATGAAAGCTCAGACTACCCCCCTACAATGCACTATGATGGCAAAATAGCTAATGGCACCATCGACATTGTTAATTTGTTTGCGGATCATTTCCAAAGCGTATACGAAGACGAAATATCTGAAAATAAAATACCATCATATACATATCATAACACGTTACATTTACAGAACTACCACATTACACGGAATCTTGCCTAAATAAAATACTTTCCCTTGTCCCCAACAAATCTGCAGGCCCAGATAACATTCCGCCAATATTTTTTAAATAATGCGCATCTATAATATCAAGTCCACTTACCATATTATTTAACAATTTACTTTCTTCTCGACATTTTCCAACTCGTTGGAAATCTAGTTATATTACCCCAATTTTCAAAAAAGGTGATGACAGAGAGATAAAAAAACTATCGTCCTATATGTATACAATCAGCAGTCCCAAAATTTTTTGAATCCCTTGTTCTCGACTTAATTTATCCATCAATACTCAAAGTAATTGATAAAAAAAACAACACGGGTTCGTCAGTGGAAGATCAACTACTACTAATCTATTACTTTACCAAAACTATATTACGGAATCCTTCACGAATAAAAAACAAGTTGACAGTATCTATACAGACTTTTCAAAAGCTTTCGATAAAGTATCCCATAAATTATTACTTAGTAAATTATATGCACTAGGACTGAGAGGCAACATGTTGGGTTGGTTCTCAAGTTACTTATCTAACAGAATCTTGTTCGTCAAAATTAAATCTTTAAAATCTAAGGTACTTAATGCAACTAGTGGTCTGCCGCAAGGAAGTCATCTCGGTCCCTTTATATTCCTAATATTCATTAGTGACATAATAATTTGTTTCGACGATGTAGAAGTTCTACTTTTTGCCGATGATATTAAACTATGCAAAGAAATATCCAATATTAGCGACTGCATAATCTTACAGTCAAACATCGATAAATTACATAATTGGTGTATCGCTAATAACTTATTTCTCAACGTTGATAAATGCAAGATACTGACAAAACCCCGTTATTATTTAACTACGCTATAGATAACAAAATATTGGAAAAAGTCAACGAAATTAGTGATCTCGGAGTTTTGTTTGATACACAATAAAATTTTGTAAATCACATACAGCAAATAACTAATAAAGGTATGAAGACATTGGGATTTATAATTAGAACTATCAAAGACTTTGATTCGCTGGAAGTTATAAAAATCGTATATTTGTCACTAGTACGCAGCATATTAGAATACAATTCAATAGTGTGGTTGGTCCCCATACTATATCATTCATATAAAAAATATTGAACGCTTGCAGCGCAAATTTTTACGGTTTATTAACTTCAAACTACACATACCAATACAAAACATAAACTATACATTCTTGCTAAATACACTCAAAATACATAATTTAGAAAACGGAAGAAAAATAACAGACTTAACTTTTTTATTTAAAATTATTTATTGTGTATTAGACTGTTGTGAACTCCTGCAACTAATCAATTTCAAAGTACCTCATCGACAA
Source organism: Halesus radiatus (assembly GCA_022606495.2). Taxonomy (NCBI): domain Eukaryota; kingdom Metazoa; phylum Arthropoda; class Insecta; order Trichoptera; family Limnephilidae; genus Halesus; species Halesus radiatus. The sequence goes on from JAHDVE020006660.1 coordinate 84,980, forward strand.
ACTCGGCAAAATATGTTATTCTGTAACAATAATTCTGGGACATACTACCAAATGCATGCACCTATTTCTCGTTTACATATACTTGGAAATAAATTCACCTCTGCTATAGATATATTTAACATAAGTTTACCCATGTTTAAAAGATACCTGAACGATATTTTTATTTTGCAACAATTATAAGAGCATCGCATAAGAGCTATTGTTTAATTATTATTTTTTTATATATATTATCTTTGTACTCATCTACAATCCAAAAATTGTTCCTCTTTTTTTTCTTTCTATGTATCATATACTATATTATGTATTATTCAATTTCATACATTTTTACATCATCCGAAATATAAAAACACAATGTTTTTTTATTTCACGATGTCATGCACTCATATTATAAGAGTATTATATTATGCACTTGTGTATTATGTATCATGTAGATCAGGCTATTACTATTTTTTTTTTTTTTTAAAGTAGTATCTACAAATTAAAAACCTTTCCCTTTGTAACTTCTCTGTGGCATGCACTTATACATTATTATACCTTCATATATATTATAAATATGTTACACTTATATACCAACTATGCATCATGTTATTTTTTTTTAAAGTTCTGTACACATAATCATTTTAATGTTAAAATATGTAAAAGCCCTTTGGGGCGTTAATGAATGAATAAATAAAAATAAAATAATTTTTTTTTTAAATAACGGTTTTTTTTTAATAACGGAAGAAATATCTAATACAAACATAAACACACATACATCTCCTATCTGTATCTTTCTTTGTCATTGCCCAATACAATCCCATTAGTCATATTTTGAGATCTGACGTAACCAGTTAACCCCATTATCAAATACTAGAAGGGTGTAGAATGTTCCACAGAAACTGCGCGTCTTATACAAGATTACTAGTTGAGCATAAAAAAATTATCTAACTATTGCATCCACTGCGCAATCACAGCTTCCTACACTCCACTCGACGGTCATCATCTGGTGTAATCATTGAATTACAACATAAATTTATCATTGGCCAATCATTGCGATACTTTTTCTCGATAGATTCTAGAGTGATAAAAGTCAAGTTTACAAATGAAGCCATTTTTATGAACCTTTCAGATAAGTACTTCTTTCGAAAAAAAAAAATACATTGGTTTACAATTTTTCTATCAATCGTTTCTTTTCAATTTTTTTAATAAACAAGTGAAAAGAAAACATAATAAATAATGCATATTTCATTCTTGTAACTTGTTTTTCAATGACATTACAATGAAATAACGTATAATTTGCTGCGTTTTAAAAGACTTTCGCTTGAGGTGCCCCAACTGAAAATGTTCCAATTGGGTAATGAAATGAACCTCAAATGAATAACAAAAATCTGATTCAGTGCAATATATTGATTCCACGTGAAAGATGGCATTAAAATTTTTCTACTGTGTAATAGGCTCGAGCTTTACCGCGCTGTAAAAATAATCATCTTGTGAAATATTGTATTGGTATGTACATGTGGAGAGTATTATCGCTTGGCTAGATTGGAAAATATATATTTTAATTATAATAATTTTCACAACACAACACATCAGAACCAAATTTTAAAATGTCACACACGTAGCTGTGCACGAGGAAATTACATATTATTTCTTCGAAATATGTGTAATTATTTTGTGGCGTCATTATTAAAATAATTAATAAGAAAAACTTTGTTTACACCACTGTTTTTAATATTATATAGATAACAAGTGTAGACAAATGATAAACAAATATTTATTAGTTGCCTATACTTATTATTTTTTAGTATATTGTTTATCCTGATGAGGGAAGCTTTGCTTCTGAAACATGTAGATATTTATTTATTACTAGATGATGATGTGTACCCGGCATAGCTCTTTTTTTTTTAAATGGAGTTATGAAGTTGTGAATTTTTACCTGCCCTTTGGGTGCCATAATTGATTTGACAGCGATCCACCATCTCTAAAAAAAATAAAAATTCATTTGAAAATTTTAATTCATTTCAATAATTTATTTTTTCAAAACTTAATTAAATAAAGAGTTCTTTCAATTTTGAAAATATTCTACCAAAACTTACCTTCTTCTTTTGAATATGTAATCTGTGGCTAACCAGAGTGGCATATCTATGGGCTAACCTAAATAAAACATGCCGGGTTTAATGTTTTTCATACAAATTTTAAAACGTTATAGCAACAGTTTTACATATTGAATTTCATTCAAACTACTCTCTAAACCTTCCCGACACTAATAAGAACAAACTGTGGTATTTTCAGCGAAACCGGTCTAGTAATTATCGGGTAAATCGAAGACAGACAGACAGTCAGACAATCATTCATTTTTTTTTATATATAGAGATTGTGAAAACAAAGTTCTTATTACATATTATTGATTAATGATTCAGACGTCATCTTGACTTTTTTGTTATTGAATGTGACGTACTTATTCCGTAAAATCAATATAATACAATATTTCCCTACATACCTGAACTCACTTACGTACCACAAGCATTAGACAAGTGCCTACGGTAATGTAGTTGTTGGGAATGCCGGCATTATCTCCAATTATCTGTTAAACTATTAGACTGATGGAACCTTAATATACTTACATAAACAAACACACGCCATGACGCGTGGCGCCCGGTAAAAGCACCTACCGTTTACCTCAAGCGAGTCAATCTCTGAAAAGGACCCGACATTCTCATTTTACACAGACATTAGACAATATTATATTATTTGCCCAGTCACAAATTGCGTCAGAACGCAAGACGTCAGAAGTCAGCTGGGGTCTACTACAGCAAAGCACTTATTTTTAGGATATACTATTTGCATATTATTTTCATTACAAGATGTTTTCATAAATTTAACATAATATTTAGCTGGCGTGTAGTTACAATAAATTATGAATCGTTAAATGAAATGAAACATGTAAATATGAAAAAAATATAAGCCATCTTTTAGAACCTTCATGAAATATTTGGTTAAATTTTTCCACTTTTGGTATTGTTTCTACACTGTCCTTAAAGCCTACCTATTTCTCCAAGAGCTTTCTGGAGTTCATACATAAGCTTCCCTCGATTTATCCAGTTATCAGAAGAGCAGATACTAAAAAGCGTTTTTTTTATGTAATCCCCAATCGAGGTATGTTATGAGGCTGATGGGAGTGGAGGCGCGAAGGAAATGATGAAGAAGAAGGTGAGAAAGTACCTGACTATTCAAAAGCCATTTGAAGCAATGGTACAGATTATAAGAAAAAATATGTTTAAAACACAGAGACAATAATAAATAGAGATGCCCTAATACCCAAGCGGGAGAAACCAAAATAGGAGGGGCAGGGTGCGAGCTAAACGTGCTACCAATTTAAGAAAAACTCAACTAAGTAAAAAGGTTTGACTTGTTCACAAAAACCTTGGATTTTATAAGAGTATTTAGTTTTACCCTTCTTATAAATGTTTTTTGCTTACAGTAGTCAAAATTACGCGAAACAAACGTGGTCAGCAGGGAACTAAGCTGGCGCAAAAACGGGAGTCATATTTCCCTCTACCCGTCGAAATCGCACTAAGGCAAGTCTCTTAATTCTGAAGTCAGTTGTTTAAAAGATTTTTTTTTAAATCTCTATTTATCGGCCTCAGACCACGGCTTTAAAATGATTGTGAACTCAATTTCACAATAAAAAAAAAATCATGAAAAAATACCAGCAGAAATTAATAACATTGTTAAATTTGATTTCTTTTTATTAAAAAAAATGCTTTTAGTAGGCTGAAGGGGTATTTAAAAAAATATGTATTTATTAATCAATTAATCAGCTTACAGAATTCTTTGACAATAATTTTAATATTTGTTTTCTAATTTTTTTTATACTTTCTTCTATGGAACGGACGCATGTGTTTAAAAGAGGAGTGGGTTTAAGGAAGTGTGAAATTTAGAAAATAATTTTATCATTTTCTTATTTTTACATAGAACAGTTCTTAATTGCTTTTACTAGGAATTTTTCGTCTTCAACAATTTTTCTGATCTTATCCGGTAGTATGTTGAAGTATTTTTTCCCCAGATAAGTGCAATGATGTTGTGCCCGTGAGATGTTACATTTCTGTGATTACAATGTGTATTTTTGGGATGTACGACTTTCAGTTAAGAAACCATGTCTTGTTTTTCTTTCATTATTTGAATTATGATGGTTTTTCGAACTAGATCATAAATTTAAATATTTTAAATTCTCCAAAAATAAGGTTTGTTGGATAATCTCTGTGTTCTTTTGTTTTAATATTTTTATAACTAGACGTTGTACAATTTCAACAGGGGGTAGATCAGTTTTGTATGCTGGTCCCCAGCTGATTACAGCGTATTGAAGATTTGATTCTACTATGGCGTGGTAGACAGGTTAAATTTTCCAATGAGAGAATGTTTCAGATTCCCATAAATAAATAAATTAATTTTCAAATTTTGTCAACGGTTTGGTTGATTTGGTCTTTCATGTATAGGTTTGTGTCTATTACTATTCCTAAGTACTTAATTTTATTTTAAATTTTGAATGTGGAAGAGTACAGCTACTTTTACTATGTACCTACTTAAAAATTGTGGTGTATAGTTATCTCAAAAATTTGGGGAACATCATTTAATTTTATTGCAAATGCTATAGAATGAGTTTTTTCGCTATTTGGGGATAGCAGGTTTATGTCAAACCTGTATTTAAGCGTATTTATGTCTGTTACTTTTTGTTTAACTGTATTATATGTATTATCAGTTTCAATGAGTACTGTGTCGTCTGCGTAAGGGGTTATACTACCATGAAGTGAATGAGAATATCCCGTTCATATATAAGATGAATAATTTTGGACCGAGTACCGTACCTTGTGGGATTCCATATTCAGATGTCTCTTAATCACTATATATTTTGTTTATTTTGACATCTCCTTAATGTTCAGTTATCTAGTTTTGTGTGAGTTCTACTGTAAAATGCTTTTCTTGAATCTATGAAGATTTCTACACATTTGTTTTTACTTATATTCAGGCTTTCGTATATGCGTAATGTGACATTTGCAATCTCATCTCGTGTGCTGTGTGATTTTCGGAATCCGTATTGGTTGTCGTTTCAATAAATTTCATAGTTGAAATTTCACAAGTTTTTCAGATATTATAGACGTCTTACTGACCGCTTTGTCAATTCACGCTTCGCAATACTAAAATATATTAAATATTACTTACATAAATCAATAATAATGTTAATATCTTATCATAATTTCATAATAAGGTTCGCGTGTCTCAATGGTATAACCAGTACGTGGCGGTGTCTTTGTGAATATAAGTATCTGGTAATGACTAACCTCTCAGATGTTTTCAGACACCTTTTAATCAAGACAAATTGTCGAATGTAAATAATAATATAGAAATGTATTACATTATGTACAATGTATAATATTGGTCTGATTAGATGTGGCGTGCACACTGCGTGACTTTCTACCGTTTTATCGAAACTGATTAATTAATTAAATTTATTATTTTAAGCTCACCGGATTTTTAATTAGCAGATTATTTTGGTAAGGCTTCAAGACATGCATTCTGAGAAGAATTCCACGTGATAAATAATTACTTAGTAAAGTTAGTCATGTCAGCATTGAAAGTACATTTAGGATTAAGTTTATGTAGCTAGTCTCGCAGATTTGCATTAAAATCGCATTCATAAATATTAGGGATTAAATTTTTTTTGTATATTTTTGGTATTTTTTTTGTGTGGTTTTTGTGTCTTATTATGTACTGTCTGTAAGCACTAACGAGTAAGGCAGTGGCGTGCAGTCCATAAACGCTGAAAAGCTGTGCCTACCCCAAGAAAAACGAACACCTACAATCGAAAAGAATAATCATGTTAAAAAAAAATGGTTTGTAATCTTCTTTAAAAAAACATTATTCATACAGCCTCTTTTAAATGTCATTTTCGTTTTGCTTAATAATAATAATAATGGGATGATTTGTATAGCGCCGTTTTTGTGAAAAATCACCTCAAGGGCGCTCATAACCAGATTAAAAATGGTATTTTAAATTAGAAACAACTGAAGCGAAATCATTTATTTCTAAATAAATTAATTTAAGACTTTCAGGATTTTTCTTGATGATATTATCATGATGATTAGCACCCGGAAGCGACAGTTTACCCTGATTAAAGAGCAATGCACGCCACTGGAGTACGGGTAGGTCGGTAGGAATTGTAGATAGTAGAAACAAAAGGAGTTATTGCAAGGAAGCGTGCCGACTCTCACTAAACTGCGACAAAGTAGTATATGGCGGAGACGTTTGTTTTATTGAGTTAATGTACCTAATTGTCGGGAAGCAAGACCTCGTTATACACTTGACTCCAATAGCAACAATAGAATATTTTTAATTTCTTATTATTTACTTAAGAGAACAGCTGAGCGGCCTGTTTCATACAAAACTTAATTTTGTTTCATACAAAACTTAATTTTGGATTTGAGACCAAAATACTAACCTAATCCCAATGATCTTTTTTTCATAAAAAAAATATAGTAAATATCCAGTACGCGTTAGAAGCAATTTATTTATTATTGTTTTACATTGTGAAATATAGGCCATTAAAGGAATTGATATTTCGCGATTTTAGAGGCACCTTTAACAATTATTTGGTGGCTAACGTTGATGTAAAAAAAAGTTTGACCCTTTCCATTTTAAAAAAATAATGCAACATAAAATAATGTTTTCTTTTTTTTATAAAATAAGCATTATACTGGACTTTAAATTAAATCAATAACGAATTTACTTTGGAACACAAATTTGCCGTACATAATTTAAAATATCGACCCGAAAAATTTTTTTTTTTTAAATGTGTTGTTTTTATTTACGTAATCATATTTACATGGCAAATGTGATAATTAAAAAAAATACAATAAACCCGCAAATAATTTTCTAATTTGCCTCTAAAATTATGAAGAAAAAAAATTTCATGGCCTATAATTTAAAACAATAATAAATAATGGATGGCCGTTTCCCTCTCCGTGGATCTTCGCGTGTACTAAGCGTGACAGGATTAATTTGTCCAGATAACCTCTGGAACTCGGAACTTTAATGAACCATTAAACGCCATCGTGATTCGCGTTAGTGAACAAATTGCATTATTGCTATCGAGAGACGTGCCAAAAGAACTAGTGGACAATTCGTTTTAAATCGACATTTACTACGGTACAATAAAAATAATGGCGTCCTTGGTTGGGGAAGTAACACAGGAGTAGCCGGCAAATCAGCTAGTCAAATAACTGCCGACTTTGGATAGGTGGGAGCGTCCCAGCAGAGCTTTGGGGGGTGATAGGCATACTTTGTGCACTTACTCTATTATAAAAATAGAATTTAGATAATTAAACGCTATAAAATATCGTCATTAAAATTTTCTTTGGAATGTGACTTTCCGACGATAAGAATCAACAGCATTTATTGGTTTGTTCATGGACCTAGTAAAATTGTCACTTCTTGCGGCACCTTTGTACGCGCTATGATTGTTATTTTGGATGGGTTCCGTTTTTTTCCAGGTACGCGACGAAATTTTGTTTATATGTACACGGTGCCCGGAAACTAGTGATACAATCACATAGAGAATTCAAAAATATCCTCGACCCGAATAGGACAAGGGAAGAAGATGGGATGAAATGAGTTGATATCTGTCAGAACTTATATAAATTAAACGCAATAATACACGACATTTCATTAAGATAATTTTAAAGCTAACGTGCGTCGTCGTCTTAAACAGCGATAATGATTATTTCTCTAAGCTGAAAAAATACTGGTTCCTGTATAAAAACATTTTTTTAATAGGATATATACATATAATAAAGGATACACAGTAGAAGTGCCTTCCACATAGATTTAAATGGAAGCAGGTGTGCCTTTGACTTACATTGTACCTTTTGATTCTAGCATCGAGAAATACAATGAAAATACACTACTCTTACATTGCCTGCATTGTATATTGCCATTCCATGTGATCGAAATGAAATAAATGAAGAAATATTTTTTTGGATTGGAAGGCCCGAATGAACAGATTTTTGAATCGCGAAACACACCCACAAATCATTTCCTATGTTCTTTATTCTATAGCTATATGTCTGAATTTTGTAATCATTTATAGATGGAGAATTTCCCTCAAGCCACCGTAGCATAAGTGCTAAATATGATCACCTTTTTATTTTAGTTATTTTTTATATTCTGTTTCCACATCATGTATTTTTTTAGATGTATTCTTTTATATGACAGACAGGGTATTGCACTCACCGCTTTATCCAGCTGAAATAAATACATTATTATTATTTAATTTTTTTATACACTCTTATCACCAATACATAGAGCTACAAAATCAGTTTATGAACGATTTATAATAATATTGCAACCCAATCAAATCGCGCACAAAAATAACAGATAATTATGAAACTATTTAACATGATAAAAATCATAAAAATTAGTTCTACGTGAACGTTTATTTGTGTTGTGTTACATTCGGGTACAACTGGTAAATAATGTGATCGTTATCTGGGAACATGTTATAGCTTTAATTCGCTTTATAAATAGAGATGTTATCAAACAGCTGGTGACGGCATGAGATAAAATTAAATGAGTGATTGGCCAGTAATCCTTTAAGCATTTAAGTAGATACCTGAACCTGTAAAAATTTCTCTTTCTATGGCCGCACTTAGCGATTAATAGCTTCAAAATATTATGTCATTAACAACGCCTCCTTGCGATACGTTTTATCTTTTGTTGTCGAATAAAAATAATATAATCTAGCTGATCGAAAAACATGAAAAGATAAACGGAATTTTTGAGAATCAAGGCGATTATTGGAAAAATTTGTGACTCTTCTGTAATATTTCTTCTATGAGGTCTGTAATCATATTTTGCCATCGTTTTTTTTATGAATTTGGTTTTATTGTTATCTTCTACAAATAAATACATTTCAAAAAACCGCGATATGCGCCCAGATAGGAGCAAGATTTCCTCAAAGTAGATAAATGACTTATAAATTTCAAATGCCATCCTCCGATAAGGTAAATGACAATGACTTTAGCAAATGTCTGTTTTAAATCAACATCGAAAATTTTAGCATAAAAAATTATAATAATTAAGTACCTACGTCTGTCAGAAAATAAAATGCTAAATCGTACACTGCTTAGGTGCATAAAATAAAAAAATTATCTGAAAAAAATTACAGCAAAATTGAACAATAAAAACCAATGATATTACAAACAAACATATTTTATAATCATACATTTTTTTATTTATTTTTATTATTTAATTTTACAACAGAAAAAACAATACAATTCAAACAGTCCCGATACACTACTTTTTTGTAGTTTGTCTAACGGGAGCTTGTTATTTAAAACATAAACTTTACAGACAAGGTTACAAAATAAATAAATAAAAACATTAAAAAAAAAAACAATGTATAAAATAAAAACTTAAAAACCATATGTAACAAGATTAAAACATAAATATTTATAAAGAATATTATTCTAAAATGCTATTAAAAATAATAATATTTTTGGTTGTGGGATTGAACACAGAAATCACCTTTCATAAGATCATACCTGAACACGGCTATCGCCCGAACAAATAGCTAAAATCCAAATTAAAAAAATAGCGCGAAGAGCCAGGAATGCCAGCAATTTCACAACGAAATCCGACTGAAAATATGCTGAAATCTATGTATTTTGAAATATACTTGCATTACTAAAGAATTAAATCATTGCTGTTGCTAAGAAGAGGAGATATACTCGTATGTAACTACTCACTAGACCAAAATTATATTGAGATAACCTCATGCATAGTTATTAAAATGTGTTCAATACTTGGCATACTATAGGCGGTTTGTTTCATGCTACTGTCAGCCGTTTCAGGAGTGATATTCTTGAACACCTCCTCTTTGGCAGTGTGAAGACATCATATCATACGGTTTTGAGATATCTTCTTGTGGTTCTCTTCTCCAAAGAAGCTCTTTGGCAATTTTTTCACCCCATTGATGTGGTGAACGTAAAGTAGATCTAGGAATGTACTATCAACGTTTGAGGTTTTTATTTATTTGTAAAATCTTTTTTTTCTGTAGAGTTGTCTCTATGCTGTCCATCTGAGTATCATTGATTTTTGAAATTTTCGAAAAATTAAAATTCTTCTATAAAATAATCAGATTACAATATTATGCAAAGTCTAGTTTTCAATATCATACATAATAATATCTAGTATTTGTTGTCCTAATACTTCAAGCGTCCATCTTTCATAATATATATTTTTTTCAATCCTAAGTACCATGAACAATGTTTTTTGTTATTACTGGTCGAGCATTTTTAACATTTTTGACATTATAGTTGCATAGAGATTGTAGTTATTTATTGAATTAATAAATGTGTCTACTGCTGATAATATTATTGTGTCTAAAGTACATACTTTTAATTGCTTGTAACTTAAAAAGCTACTTATCAGGATTTACACAAGTATCTAATAAAAAATATAAAAAAACTTTTTGATCTAAAAAAAGGCTTTGTAGGTAGGAACCTAAATAAATCAAGCGGGAAAACAGTTTTAAAATAATAAATAATTTTTATTACCGACGTCTTAAGAGTGATAGAGAACAGGGAGGCGGAAATAATTAACTAAGTTTTATTAATCAAATAAGGAAATCATTTTCTTTTGATTCTAAATCTTATTAATAACGAATAAAATTTAAGTACCTACCTTGGATTTTACGTTTTCTTTTTTTTTTCCTTGCGTTATTTTTTTACATTGAACGGGGGATAATACACCTAATTAAGTATGCAAGTACCTACCAGTAAAAAACATATAATAGGTATATGAAGACAAAAATAAATAGATAATTACAGTCTGATCTTTTATGGAAGACAAAAAATGGGTGCGCTGCGATCTTTTAAAGGGTTTTAAATTGCAATACCAAGATGGCTCATAGGAAGATCAATGCATGTTTAAAAAATCACAATGGTTGAAGTGCATATTTTTTACTTTACCCAAACGGTGTTCAGAAATTAGTCGTACCTTCTTTCCAAAAGGAGATGACACTGTCTCATATTTGAAAAAAAATTTTTTTTTACTTTTTGTTATTATTTAATGCTATGCAAGGAAGATAATTACATGGATACGCGTTTTTTTTGTATTTCTGACATTTATGTATCGAAATAACTCAATGTGTATTTGATGTTAGATAAATAAAAAACAAAATCAAATTCGAAGATTAAAATTATAAACATTAAAAAAAACTAGTAAAATTAATTACGTTGTTTCATCTTGTTTCGTTAAAACTAACTGTCAAACTCGAATGTGAAAAAAATTAATTTGAAGAACACATTTTCAAAGAGAAAGTGAGTAGCTCGGTGTTGTCAGCGTAATGAAAAAGTTTGGTTCCACTTTACTAATTACATTTTCTTGCCAAGCTTTACATCAAAATATATATACCTCTGACTTTTTACAAGTAGAAAATAAATACGGTAATGAGATACCTATTCTAATCTTACTAGATTCTGGCAATCCTTTGTCTGTTCAAAATGATTTTTTTGCTGTTATTTAATTATGTATTTTGTTGCATCATACATGCAATAATTATTATTGTGATTTGCTTATTATATCTTGAAATTCTTCAGAAGACCAAAATAAATAATTTTGATGTGATAAATTTTACTGTAAGGTTGTCCCAAAATATATTTTTATTTTAAGTAAGTACAAAAATGTTACAAGCATAAAGCAACTTTTAAATTAATAAAATTAATTATACATTCATTATGTACTTATAACTCAACATTGTTCTGTTCTATCATCGTGTAAGGTTGGTAAATAAATAAGGTGCCGGTAATTACAAATTGGCTTATACAAAAAACAATATTACATATTTGATAATTTAAATAAGTGTCTCTTATTAACATAAGCCAACTTCCCTGTTTTTCTGTCTATTCCGAGTAGGTCCCAGAAATTTATTACAACATACCCCGTAATAAATGTTTCCATTGCACGAGTATGTTATTTTTTATTGTGTTCTTAATTCAGAGCCATTTCAGAATTTTAAAGAAGAGCGCGACATCGTCCCAACGATTAACCAATGAAATCATAGTTACTAATTTTCAACCAATCACAGAACCATATTGTGGTGCGATGTCTGGGGATCGCGAGTCGGCCTGCCGTGGAAAATGATAAATTTTGTAAAAGAGTTGTTTCTTTAGAAAAAAATTAACGATATTTTTATAGAACACCATTAATATGTTATAAATCTGTTTTGAGACACGCGCATCCATTCAATTGTATACTTATCGTGTGAATGATAATATTATTTGATGAAAATTATCATCTGCTCCGGAGCGTTCTGCGGCAGCCAAATCAAATTACCGATCCCCACCGCCGCCCAGAGTTTGTATAAAACTGCCGCGCATGCCAATTTCGACATCATTTCTGTTCGCCTTCGTATCGTGCGGTGTGTCTTTTCGGTGCTTCCGATCTGTGCTTATAATTTCTGTTGTGAAGTGACCTATCTTTCGAAGTTTAATGACAATGGGTGGATACAGTGATAGTTTAAGTGCAAATATGGAAAATAGCAGGTTATTATCATGTTTATTTTTTTTTAAATATAATAATTTGAACATGGCTTTGCTGTCTGCGAATGGAAATGTCAAATTTGTGCCCTCATTACGAAATCATTTTGGTGTCTTGTCTGATTGTTGAATCGTATCCTGAATGAATTAGAAATCATTCATACATCAACATGGAATGGTTTTATAGTATCGTTCAAGTTTTCTTCCAAGTACGCATCCAAAATGCATAAAATATTTAAAATTCCCATGTGACGTTAGCAACTTTTTTCTGTGATTTGTGCAATAAGGTTTTAATAAATACTGCAGATGCACTGGTTCTCAATGAAATGTCGTAACATTTATGTCATGTAGCACGGTCATATTGCTCGTATGTGAATTGTTGAATCATTAAAAAAATTGTACGACGTCTCAATTTTGACGAAGGTTAAATAAATGCGGTGAGCAAAGTGGGTATGGCTGTTGCAATCCGTGTAGGTAGGACCGGCCATACATTCCCAACCAGAAATTTATTCATGATTAGGCAATTTGAATGGTGAACCATCGTGTTTATGTAGAAAATGTAATATTTATCTTTTATCCAGTTTATTACTGCGGAATCTTGTGTAGGTACTTATCTAAACCTGTATCATGAACATTTTTAACGTGGCTAGTCAGTTTTACTAGATGTCTGTTATAATAGAAATCATTCTCATTCACACACCACACACCTCTATGCGTAAGTGTAGAGATTTATATGCTTGATTTTGATCATATTTGCAAAATGTAGTGCATGTCTTATTACTTTAGTTTCTTGATACTATTTAACAGTGTGTGCAAGAATGCTAGAGTGTAGAACAAAAAACTAATTAAAATTCAAAGTCAATCATCACCCAATATCAAGTCTATTTACCTTGAGAAAAACACTAACTGAAATGTGTTAAGTGTGTGTGTCAAATCGAAATATTTTGCAAGTTGTAGAATGAAGCTTGCAGCTATAACGCTTATTAATGACTTCTACCATGTTCTGGTTTAAATGGAGCCGTTTCCCAATCCACTATTGATTTAAACGTAAAATGTTATTATCTTCTTACAATCTAATCTTTGTGATAATTAACTGCGTTATTCTAATACCCGTTAATCAATTTGTTTCTAATATGCCTTAGCGTCAGTTCTTTGAATGGAAGGTATTAAATTTACTCTGATAAGTAATTAATTAGTTACCCACCCCTTTTAACAGAAACATCTTTGTAAAGAATAATGTCATAATATATTTTGTATTCATTGAAGATAATACTAATAACTCCGTTAAGATGGGGTATCCGTAACTCATTGGATTAGAGCCCAAGGTCTCGGATAGACCATGAGGTCCTAGGTTCGAGTCCCAGGTGCTTCAGTTATCTTTTTCTTTTCCGTGTCTTCAGTTTCATTTTGAGAGTTGTTAGTAATATCTTCAATAATAATAAAAATATGTATCATTAGTCATTGTGTTTATATTTTGATATGAATTGAGCCCGCTATCTCCAATCATATTTCCTGTTTTGCTGCTGATTCACAGACAATTTCCAACAGCCATTTTCACTCCCATTTATGCTGAAATTCACTTTTTCCTCAATATCTCATTTGTTTCTATCTTTCCTTCAAATTCTTCATTTCTCATTTTGACCTAATGAATTAAACGATTGATTGCTAATAATTTCATTTTTACTTGTCCACAGGAATAGCCTACGGCGAATTGCACGCCATGATGACACGGAGTTCTCCAAGGATAGCATCCTCAACGCCATGGAGAAGTTTGTGAAGACTGTAAATGCAATGGATGATACAGTGCTCGTGCCGTGTCGACTCATGGACCTCAAGCTGTCTGACGGCGAGGAGAAGTCAGCGGCACCGGGCAGGAGGCGGGACCCCCTCGCTTCAGAAGATCTGTTTGCTCTCTTTAACATGCTGAACGCTGCCAAGATGGAGCTCCTGTGGGGGAGAGATTTGGGAGAGGAGAGGAAAGAACCACCACCGACTAAGAAGGGACACGTGCGCCGGCCCTCAACCGCTTCCACTGCGTCCA